>LS487873.1:914095-977962 GCA_900490705.1 Pristionchus arcanus
TATCAGTTGACAGTCAAAATCAGGTCAGCTTTCCGATTTTCTACTCAGAACAGATAATTTTAACAAAAATTTAGGAAAAGACAGAAAATCTTGAGTGACTAGAGCGACAGTAACCCTCAATACACCATAAATCATAACTGCCGTAAAAAAAATCGCAAAAATATGCGGTTTTTTCCAAAAATCTTAGAATTTTTAGCTCTATCTTGTCAAAAATCGCTAGTGAGAACAAGATAAAAAAATATTTGGCTGCAGACTCCCTTTAAACCCGCACTATTGGTGATAAGATTGTAGATGGAAGAGCATGCAGAATATGGCAAGTACCTACCCACCATCCATCATGCTCCGCTGAGATATCCATTGAAGTAACGAAATAGATATTCATAACGAATACTGCAATTGCTGAAAAAAATGAATTGCATGATTCGCGATGAAAAAAGGAATCAAAAGTGAATGTTCACCATGATGATTACAACAGAATTTATACAGTGACAAGAGAGCCTGCGGGGATGCAAAATGATAACCCCCAGGCGAAAACAACGACTTATGGAAAGTAAAACTTCCGCCTCTGTGCCTTATTGCAAGCTTGCTCATTTCCCATTCAATATCAGGATTTTTTTGCAGAGAAAATTGTCATATCGAAGGAGTGCAATGAAAAATGCTGCAAAGTAAAAAAAATTGCTGATGGGCTTGGCAGTTCATGGCTTGGCAGTGGCTATGCGCGCGCGGCGAAGATTGAATGTCTAGTTCAATACATTCCGCCCGATTTTGTAGTTCAAAATTCTCGCGATTCCTTTATTTGTAATAGACTAGCGTCCTTTGGACTAGAGTGGCCGAAGGAAGGGTTCAGAAAAATTAAGAATAGTCATGGTAAATCGGGGATGATATAAACGAAGGTGTTTGACTATGGAATGTGTTCAGGTGTTGGTTACCCTCAAACTACTCCCCCTCAATCCTTCCGGAAGGATTCCCATCCTTCCTCAAGGATTGCTCTCTCTCTCATTCTTCCTCAAGGATGACCGCGCTCTCCCATCCTTCCTCAAGGAATAATTGATCGATTTGCATCTTCCATCCTTCCTCTCCTCTTGAATCATTGAATTGTCAATCCTAATTATGACTAGAGTGGCTGAAGGAAGTGTTCAGAAAAATTAAGAATAGTCATTGTAAATCGGGGATGATATAAACGAAGGTGTTTGACTATGGAATGTGTTCAGGTGTTGGTTACCCTCAAATGAAAAATATGAGCCAAGGAATAGAACACCTCATTTGCATATTCGAATCAATAATAGGGAAAATGCAGAAAAACACCGAGTTGGAGGGAAGTGTTTTTGAATAACAAGGGAGGATGTATATATTTTGGCCCCGTTCAAAAGTGGGATGTGTTCTTGAATAGTTTTGGCATCGATAGGAATCATCTCTTCCATACTTTTCTCATTCGCTACTCATTCGCTCACTACAACCGCTCAAAAATTTCGAAAAATTGTAAAATGGCCCTTCCTTCAGCTTCTCTACTTTGGACGTGTCCCTTCCGGAAGCTAGGGCTAGCTAGCTTGCCTAGGCCGCTCCGGGCGCTCGCCGACTTTGATAATATTGTCTTACTCAAGAGTAAATGACGCCAAAGTATGTGACGATGTATAATCTCACAACAAAATATCCTAACAGTGTGGTGGTTTATTGTGTTTTGTTTTGCGTTGAACTACTACTGAACTCATAATGGAAAATTGCAGATGGAACATGATTGACAAATTTTCGTGGTAAATAGTTGTTGGGTGGGGCGCTTGGTGTTACGATGTTTTACGACTCAGACAATGTTTTGGCCGCCTAGCTTCTGATTGGCTTTATTCATACTTGAAGACTCATCACCACATTTCACGGGTACAACCTACTGAACGCAGGTACCCGGAAGCAAGTTTCCGTAATTTCCGTTTCGATGTTGTACTTTATAGAATTCATTTTGCCATGCGCAGGATGCGATCTTTATTTCAAATTCGTATCAATTCAAAACTGAATTAGTTCCAAGCAGCTCGAAGGTCTTTGAAATAAGTCTAAAAAGAATTCTTTATGGAAACAATTATCTAAAAAAACTGACATCTGTCTCATTGCTCTTCTGAGAAATCAAATTTCGAACGTCATCTTGACGTCGAAAACGACCTGAATCCGAGCTAATTAATGCATACCCTTTCAAATTATACCTAATTTCGTTAAAATAAGAAATGCCAGTGGGCTCAGCAAGCAATAGTACGGCATGACCTGCATATTGTACATTTTGACAAATCTTGAAATGCAAACTTACGTTTACTACGGCGAAAGTGATGATAAATTGTGCAGACGATGACGGCCGGTAGTAGTAAAAGAATGAGTACAAGCCTTCAAGGAATATTTTAGAGGATACAAATGGAAAAGTGATTACCAAAATGGACGAGGTGAGAGATTGAGTGCAAAGCGTGCATGGGGATGAATTGCTCCATTGCTTTCAAATTTTGCACTCGACGAAAGGTGCGTTTCAGTTGATAATCAGTCCGCCTGAAATAGGTGATAGTCTAAGCGTGAGCTCTCGACTAGGGCTCGCAGATTAAACCTCGACTCATTTCACATACATTTTTCACAGACATTTTTTTCATTTCGTAGACAACTAATGCACCGAATGGCTGGAGCATTTTTTATTTGCCAAACAAATTTGTATCTCCTCTCACTCTTTCGCAAGTATCTGCTTGTTGTGCCGCAGCAAGAGACATGAGGTGATGAATGTGGTGATGTCTAGTGCCATCATCGCATTGAGGTTGACGATGATGAACTAAAAGCAGTCTTGATATTTGCAAATGAATACGGATAGTAATCGGACAGCTGTTTTGCCACATGTACGCCTAAGATATCTCTGTAAAAATGGCGAAATCAGGGAATGATAATATTATTCCGATTGAATACAGCTGCTGCACTAACCACTTCTCCCTTTTCGTTGAAGAATGGACACAGTTGAACCTTGCCAGTTAGCGTTTCCTCGTAAAACGAGAAGATGCCGAAAAGAATCACGTAACCGAGCTGAATGGTACGTAAATTGAACGGTGAATCAGTGACGAGACTAGTTGGCTCGCTACGTGCATTATTTACTGACAGACGATAGCGCGCGGAAATCGGGAAGCTGCGCGTGACTAATAATCATTGCAACGGCTAACTTACCGTGAGCAATATAGCCACAATCGCCTGTGCTCGCTGCAGCCTTTGTGGTAAACCGAAGGTGGCGAGGGCCTGATGGACAGTGAGGGATGCGAAGATGAGGACGAAGGCCGGAGTGACTGCTGCAGCACCCATCCGGAAGATGCAGAGGGGCTGCAAAATTGTCAAATAGTTATGAAATTCGGCTAGCGTGTCTGAAGCCTTGCATGCTCAATGTCTGAGTGAGCATTCAAAATACGAGTCGCTTTCAGAATTGATCACACTAATATTTCGATTCAGTGGTCACTATCAAAGTAAAAAAATTGCACGCCTAGCGATTTCATTCTCACATTTTTTTCATTCGGAAATGACCGACCTGCGTAATGCCGAAACCAACACTGTATGCACCGACCATAAAAAGTAAAGCTTGGAGGTGCCACTGAAAAAAAAACGAAATTGTGTCTAGAAAAATAGCAGCAGCTTACAAGGGTAACCCTGTCAAAGATGGTCAGTGAGAGAAGGCGAAATCCGGTGTAGATTACGAGAAAAATGGCGGATATTAGGACGAACACCTTCAAATATTTTAGAATTTGGTATGAGAGGAAGAAAACCAACGTGGATCCATCGAATGCACTGGAGCAGGATCGAATTGTGAAGTTCAATGGCGAATTCGCACTCCTCGTCAGTCATTTCCAATAGAGAAGAAACACTAATCAGCTGCTTGTTTCCGCGTGTGCTCTTCAAGATTTAGATAGGAAACGTGTATCAGAGTGAAAATTATTTCTTGACAACAAATACTCATAGATGAACATTCACACCGAAAACATCACGTAAAATTCAGTGAAATCAACGCTTCAATGGTTCCTCAGACTACCTGCGATCTCTGTTGAATGAATTGAACTGATAATCCCTACATATATTCCGCGTCTACTACGAATAAATTGTGATGCGGTCCTTCAATTTTTCTATACATAAAAGGCAAATCGGGAGAGGTACTCTTCAACGGCTACTCGATATCTTGCAAGCCTGACAGACGCAACTAGAATCGAGCCATACGAGATGTGCGCCCGTCTCGAGACGTGTCCATTGCAATAATCCCTTCTTTCCCCAATATTTTGAAGATCAAACACGCAATGGATTAGCTGGATGCCTGCGGGATACGAGGAAGCAGCGAAAGTCAATAAATTGGAGAAGATTCGGGAATAGGGCTATGAATTGTGGAAAATAAAGGGGCGATTCTTCTCCCATGAGGTGAAAAGAAGAGTGCACTTCGATTCTTCACTTGTCAGCTCTACTTGAGAGATTCGAGGTGAAATTGAGATCTAGAACGCTACGTCACAACATCTGTTAAACTGCGGTTAAATTTGAAAAACGGAATTTAAAATTCTTACTAACTACAAATTTGAACGAGTTTAAAATGGAACATCCCAGGACTGACAAATAAAACACGTTCCCAGCAGCGGATGTAGTGAGTAAAATCGTATTTGCACGTTCGGTGCCGCAAATACGCTTGCTCTATTTAATTTCACAAGGAATAGCGCGCGCGAGTAACAGAGTCCAGTTGATCAAGGGTTAGTATTTTCGAAATTTTTCGTCTAAACCAGCATTTCCGGGCACATTGAAAGCGAAAGTGCAACCCCACCGTGCTGAAGAAAGGGAAGAATACTAACACTAGAATACTAATACGTTAGCACCAAACGAATGTGAAAAAGTCATCTTCTTTATATTGTGAGCAGGCAAAGCTAGTGTTTTGGCGCGTCCTACCCTCTGATTGGCTTTATTCAGAGGGAGAGTCACCTCGCGACACTTCTGATGGGGTACTGACTAGGGCTGGCAAATGAAGAGAAGAAGGGAGAATGAAGAGACGATTTTCTCCTCCCTCTCATTCTCTCTTCATGAAGAATGACTCGGTCGGTCTAGCTCTTCATGAAGAGCAGTTTTCAGAAGACAAGCTGTAACTTGCGAACAAATGAATATTTTCCTATGAAATTTTAAATGTGGGCTATGTAGGTCGTGCTTCGTTCACCCATCCAAAAATATCCGAGATTTTACTCTCTTGGGATGGCAAAATTGATTTAGAACACCTATTCTGCGGAGGATTTGGGGAAAGAGGAAACTCTATTATCGTGAGATTATTTTCCGTTCCACTCGTAGCTGACCTTTGACAAACTTTCGAGGGGCGGAGTTAGGGAAGAGGCTGGGAGGAGGCGGTAGATCAAGTGCCCTCCTCCGCCCTTCCTTCCCTCTTCCTCTCTCCCAGACAATCGATAGCTCGCTAACCAGCACATCTCATTTGCTGAGCATTTGAAACGCACGATAACTACTTTTGAAGCATTATCGTTCTGTTTTCACAAAATTAATTGTACCAACTATGTAAGGTGAGTATGGAACACCGTGAATATGGTGCTATATAGCAGGATACAAAAGTTACTCATGCCATTTTTGCGTCCAGCCACTTTTAATATCAACCGGATACTATAATCTATGAAGACTAGGGATTCCAATTGGTCGATCAACAATATTACGACACATTATGGTCTTGCAAGATGCTCATATTCAGATGCCAGCACAACCCCGCTCCTTCCCTCACTCATCACGATTTTGGTCACGCTCTTTTCACACCTTCTCATGCAAAATAGTTCTGGAAGCTTAGTTACACGTAAACTCTGTTCTCTCGTTCTCCTTTGTCTCTAACCACCCTTCAACGCTATTCAATTCAGCGCAATCTCGGAATCCAAAGGGTGAGGGAAACCGATCACGGGAAAGCTCAATTTGCATGTCTATTTGTCCGAAAAGGTTCTCCAGCAGTGTTGGATAGTTCCTTCACGCAAAAATAGCCCAATCGAGAAAAATCCCGGTCGAAAACGCTCATTTTTGAGTCTACTCTTCATGAAGAGTTACTCATTCTTCATGAAGAGTTACCGTATCGCCCGGTCTCTTCGTGAAGAATGACGCCGCATCGCGCGCCTTTGTGAGGGAGAATGAAGAGACAAAATTCACTCTTCATTTGCCAGCCCTAGTACTGACTACTGAACGTGTGTACCCGGAAATTCATATCTTGAATCATTTCTGAAATGGTTTTGAAGTTTTTTTTTCACGACAATTTTATTCAAGCACCTGTGTTCAACTAATAATTTAAAGCGCAGAAAGGTGAAAACGAGAATTTAGACATTTTTTAAGCTAAAAAATAGTTGTATAACAACGATTCTCCTCCGTTTTCAGATTCGGTTCGTGCTAAGTTTTCCGAGCAACTCAATTATTTCATCTCCGCTAACACGTATCTGCTTCTCCAAAACAACATCTTCCATGTTCGATTTGGACACAATAATTTATGGGACCTGTGTTCATTTTTTCCTAGCTGGTCACCATAATTTTCCATTCTTGAGCGGAACACTAATGATTAATCACAGACAGTATTTCAAATATAAGCACTAGTAAAAGTTGCCTTACCATATCACTTTTTCATTTTTCTCTATTCGCTCGGCATGTACGCGATTGTGCTAAATCGCTCTTCAACAGGAGACCATGACACTTTCATCGGAACCATCACCGGGTGGGTTAATCAAACATCTTTGCTCTTCGCTCCAATTTCCATCCCTTTCGCCATGCTTATTCTTATTATTCTACTAAAAGAGCGCTCATACTCAAGCAGTTCATTTTTTCTAATCTACAAAGTAAGTTCACAAAATAATTTACGGAATAAAACAGCCCCCCTCAGGTCGGACTCGCCTACGATATCGTAGCGCTCGTTACTACCCTTCTCTTCCGAACTTTACCCAGCTTTGGATTGTTGGCGCTGTTCTTCACAATGTCGCCGTACCCAGCACAGGTTACGATGTTGATGCGTCCTTTTTCGAATTTCATGATTTTCATCAGGTGTGCCTCTTCGTTAACTACTTTACGCGCGTTGGCCAAGGCCTGACAAATCTCTTTGTTTGCCTGAATCGTGCCAGCGCTATCCTTCTCCCACTCCGGCACGAGAAAGTGAGAACTTTTACCGCTCAACACTTTGAGTAGTAAGCAGATTAGCGACGTGCCGATTCAGATTTGGACCAGTCGACTCGTGCTCCCGTCGTGTTTCTTCGTTCAGCTAATTAGCACAGTGGCCATTGGGGGCGTTGCTGCTTCGTTTGGCGTTCATTGGCTACGCTATCCTCAGGGACAATTATACGCGATGGTGCGCCAATTATTCGCAAATTTGGTTGCTGGAATAGAGAAAAACTAACGATAAAATGGTTTCGTTGCAGCCCAACCACAGTCCTGCCCTATACGCCTTCTGGAAAGCCATATTTATTCCGGTTCTCGTTATCTTGCTGTCGATAACAGCTTTGTATCTGGGAATTCTATGCCAGTTTTGGCGCCAACTAATTGTGAGCGCATTTTTATCCATCCACGATCACGACCGCTTGTATTCGTGGAATAATAAGTGCTTGCTTACTTGGGAATTCAACGAATTGTTCAAAACAAGAACCGCCGCGTGGGAAATCACTATTTCTCTGAATTATAACAGCGCCTGTACTTTGTCAACGCAAACTAATGAATTACTAAATGTTTAGAGCATCCACAAATTGAACAGAAAATGGCTAGATTCATCAGAAAGTAAACAAGCATTTGCGCTATTTCTTTTGGCCCTCTGCAATGTTGTTATTGAGGCGAGTTTGAATACAAAAAAATATTTCGAAAAAATAAAACATTTTAGATTCTATATTCTGTCGCGTACTTTTTCTCATTTGTCCACAAGGTCAACTACCAGGTTTTCCAATTGCATTTTCGAGAAGAAATTAAAATTCTTCAGCGAGACTATCGCATTTTCTTCGCTGGCAACATCGTTATATCAAGTTGCTATTCGACCGCACCGTGCGTAATGCTCATCGTCTTTTGCGGCAGTGTACGTCGGCATTTGTGGCGACTTGTCAGGGGTAATCGGCAAGAAACCCCTGTAACGCCGTTAATGTTGGTCCCGGTGTCGGAAACGTCAAATTTCCCATACAATTCTTCCCACAAATTCCCAGTTTTATCGTGATTTTGAATAAATGCATTAACAACAAACAGCGATCGTGTTTTTCGGCCATTCTTTTCTTCAGATTTTCTTTCTAGAAACTCCTCGTCGGCCGTTTAATCATCATGGAGAAGTGCATCTTCGACTGCGCTTCTGCTCGCTTCTCGTTTCGTCTAGCCGTAGTGCCCATCATAATATCAACCCACCGCACGATTGTCGTCCGAAACCTTCAAAGGGCATCCCTAGATGAAAATCCGGCGCTCAAACATTACCCTCCAATCGAAATAATGATCAGTATCGGGTCCAGCGCGGGGAAAACGGACGATAGCAGGCCGAATACGTTGCCCCACTGGCCGAGATATATGCCCGTCGCGGGCAGGGCAAAGATCAGTGTCATCGGAATCAGCGAGAAAATGACGGGGATTACGAACTGCAAATTTTTCAATCCACTGAGAAGAAAAAGTAATGTGTACCTGAATAATTAACGCGCGAAACAGATGCACATGAAGCCGTCTAATACTGATCTCCATTACACTTTGATAAATGAATAATTATGATATATTAGCTGCGCCAGTCTCACATTGTATCGAAAGTTCGCGATATTTTGTAGATACACAGCAGTGAGATGATAACGGTATGACCGCCTATGGAGCTGGCGGTGAATAATTTCAAAACTTGAATCTTGTTTATTCGCTTGCCATCTTCTTCCTGCGTTTGAAAATTACTGATAATGATGTAGGGTAGCGAATTCGGATTCGGCAAGACTAACCAGATAGTTCAGAGATCGAATGTTCAGCTCCCTGCCTCCTGCCCGTGCTTCATATTCGGCGACTAAGCCGCGCTGCCTTTCAGCAATGCCTTTTATCGTTCTGAAACAATGCAATAATTTTCAAAATATCCATGAGCCCACCCTATCGAGGTTATCCAGTGAACACTCAGCGTGTAGATGAGAATATAAATAATGCAGAAGATGGCGAATATGTGAAATCTCGCAGCTGTTAGGGACGGTCTACAATGTTCGATGAGTCCCCGAAACTGAGGTAACTAAACTTGACCAGCGAACAGTAACGATAGATGAAGTGCAGACTGAGAAGACAGAACGGAACAAAGAATACAACTGCATAGATCAAGTCAGCGTTTGACGAGATCGGTCCGCGCTTGAACATCGTTCCATACCCAAAGAATGCATACCCGAAATCGCCGAGAACGAATATCTGACCAAAAATAATTCTCGTTTTAGAAATGTAGCGTGGTACGAACCGGTATGTACCACGCATGGAATAGCGATATGAAAATATCCGTCAGTGCAAAAATACGAAGAAGTGTCTTGTAGTTTCCGAGCGGTTTGCTAGCGACGTGCTGAAGCAACAGCAAGAGAGTGCTATTGGCGAGCAGCGAAATAACCGCTAATGAGTAAACAAATGCCTGAAGAAATAAGATTCTGTTAAAAATGATAAAAAATGATTACCTTATGAAAGATAATCGGAAACAACATAGTTGACAAGAGAGATTTCGCCTCGCACTAACAAAACGAACTACTCAAATTAGCCTGGCTGAACGCTAGGGAATCCGCTTAATGAGTACAAGTTACTCACAGACGATTCATCAAAATAATGACGAGCAAAGAACGGGATACACGTCAGACAGGGCGATGTAAAAATAGACTTTTCAGTACTATTGGATTGGATTTTAACACATTTATCGAGAGTAGGATCTGTTGTGCATGGCAGGCCATCGCAGGTACTATTATGTACGCATTATGTACACGAATAAGTGTTGGGAAGCGTGTGAAAAGAGCTGGCTGCTTTTCCAAACAAACATTGACAAGCAATAGTCAATGAACTCGCAGCTTCAGGAGCAACTTATCGCGGACTATCTCGTGCCTGAATGATTGCAACCGCATGCTCACCACAATTCTTATGTGAGAAAAAGTCCTAAGGATGTACCGTGCAGATTGATATATCTATGTTGCGCAAGCGTGTGGCGGGATGTTTGGCGAATTGTCGGTTGTTGAGGGTGGGAAAGAAGCTGACACAAGCGACGTTAACGAATGCGAAATCTTGCCTATTCCAGAATAGGCCATGTATAAACCTCTCATTCGAATGGATTACCATAATTATTTCCCTTTTTCCTAATCCTCTAGACTGCTACAGTAGTCTTTAAAAAATGTGGCATGTTATGATACATGAGATGGTTTTGTAGTTTGTGTGAGAGCACAATCTCCCTTCAACATCCTCACTAATATCGATGTTGCCTTAGCTCTTCCACTTCATTCCGCTCATGATAGCGTACATCGCGTCTATTACCTTTTGCACTATCGAGGGACTTTTAGGTAAGTCTACTTGTACTAACCGTTATATTTACCTATTCAGGCCTTTCTCTAAACATTGCCTCACTATATCTGATGTTGCGAAGCAGCAAAAATTTAATGGACCGTGTGTATCGGGTAACTGAAAAAAACGCAAATTTGGTGAAATATTAACAATTCAGGTCCCGATGTATATTTGTGCCATGCACGGATCCATTCTTACATTACTAATTGCTCTTTTGAATTTCGTAAGCTCACGTTTTATCGGAGCCCAAAAATCAAAAAGTACTCAAAAGTAGGTTCACATATTTCGCGATGGCACTTTCGCTGCTCCCATGTTCGGGCCTCTTTCATGGATTCTACCTAAAGTACTTTGCAATGTGCTCTTCATGGTAGTTTTATGAAATTATTTTTTCGAGTCTGTTAGTCATAATTATAGATAGCTCTGATTTGCACGCCTTTGATGTGGATCCTTATCCCTTCTCATAGTGCACTGCAGTTCATCGCGCTTTCAAGGCGAGTTGTTTGAACACTTGTCCATTCTCGTTTGCGTTTGTAAGCGCAAAAGAACACGAATAGAGTCAAGAAAGATTTCATCAATAATCCTTTTCAGATACACTTGGTCATTCGAAATGCGCCTCCTATCCGCATTCACTATCCCGATTGCATGTACGCTTTGTGTAGCGGTGAGAAATGATCGTTTAATTCCGGAAGAATATTTTTTTAGTACTTTGCTCCGGGCTTTCTTCCCACGCCCGCTTTCGAGCAGGTCCTCGACCGATTCACTCGAGAAGTTTTCTCTCTCGACCAGCAACAACGTGTTGTCGCGTACGGCAGCACAGTGACCTACGTCAGCATCAATGTAATTTACGTAATTTTATCTTGAAATCAGGCAATAATAAAAAAAAAGTAAGGGAAAAGGGCACTATAACTTTGAGTTTTGGATTTTCGTTCTTTTAGAGATCGAAGTATGGGATTTTAGCATTGTAAACCAATTTCATCGAAATTGATTACCTTCCAGGCAGGCCGAAGTCTCGTGGACATTCTAATCGGGCTGGCGATCGTTCCCTACTTTGTGTCCTATGGACTATTCACGATATTCGCAATTCTGGTGAAAAATCCATCGAAATGTGCACTCAATTTATAATCAGATTCGTCGTCGACTCAGGGCTTTCGGTGTTTCGCTCAGCGCCCGTACGCTCAAAATGCAACGCGGCTTTCACGTCATGCAGCTGCTTCAGGTACTGTTGATATTTTAATGTTCGCACTTTTGCAAAATTCCTTCTCAAAAAAGCCAGCGAAGGCATCTGTTATTTTGGCACCACAAAACCAACAGTATTGAACGTTTGGAATTAGAGAGACATTTATTCTTTCGATCTTTTCTAAGATTATGGAAGAGTGAAGAGAATGTGAACTGGGGAAATATCACTTCCTTAATGGCCACATCCAATACAAAGATCAATGGATTTGCAGGGTCTGCTTCCCCTTGCGATAATCTCGATTCCGCTAATCTTCTTCATTATTGGCACACTGCTCCAGCTAAGATTGGATCTGGCCACTCTGGTCTTTACGGCCTTCTTGTGGGCCTGTCCCTGGGTGCAGGTTGGGCAAAACATTTTAAAATTGCAAAATATACAATATTTGCAGGCCGCGGTCCAGTTGCGCTTTATCCGACAATCCACAGCTCGATCGCCCGAGCCCACGCGAACAACGTCAATCTCGCGAATCCGTATTAGTGCTCAGTGAGCGTTTATTGCTTCAATATTGTACACATGTTTCCACTTTTTCGCTGAAATTCTACGCCCAAGATGTTCGTAATTGTGAGAAGTACGCCTCCGCTTCGACTTTCGAAGCAACATTTTTGATCTGAAATCGAAGTCGTTTTTTTGATAAAAAAACAATCAGTAATTACGCGAATATCAGTAGCAGAGAAAAGCACGGATAACGGATACATTTTTCTGAAATGCGCCGGAATAAAATTTCTCGAACATAATGCTCACTTGAATTCATTTCCTATCCGGTCATTGCCGACAACAGCGAATATTGTGGAAGTAATACCCGTTCTGAAAAAGAAACTCCGTAAAAACATTGATTTTACGGTCAGGAAAAACAACTTGCATCGCTATTCCTAGATCAAAGAAGCAATACGCGACATTGCGATGAAATCGCCATTCGGTCGGCGCGAACCTCAATTACCAAGTTGTAGACCAACAAATCAAGTTCCCTTACAAGTTGAAACCAATCCCTGCGACCGCAATGGAACTTGCAATTGCTGAGGGTAGTGCAAGTTTGCACATGTACTAAAGTTTAAATGTGTTATAAGATAATTATGACTGCTTACCGTCATCAATTCTACATTTTCTTGAACTTGAAAAGTACGAGCAACTGAATAAGAATCGATATTTGCTCCTGAAATATGGCATGACTCAGAATGATTGACGTCGTAGATACCTCGAGACATGTTTTTCAGCGATCGCAAGTTAATAAGATATGTTCCGACGAAAACCTGATAATGCGACTTGTTTATCACTGAGAGTCTGACAGATCACATACGATAACTCCACCAGTCATAATAAATCCAAAAATCACGTAGTTTAATGTGATGGAGATGTAACCTGTATGGATAACATTTCATTCAGGATACAAAGATGGTACACGCAATTACCTGTGTACGCAAGATAAGATATACCAAAGGCCGGAATTAGGTTGAACAATTCTGTGATAACAAGCACCTGCCAATCACTTTTTTACAGTAATTTCGCTATAACTAAGCAACTAACCCATAATGTGGATGATTGACCCCGTTCATACCATGACCAGTAATGCGTAGCAATGAATCGCTCAAATGCGAATGAAGCGGAGCTGAAATATTTTTTTCACAATTTCTTGGTACAATTTTACTCACACTCCGCTCAGGTATCCAATCATAGCGTCTCGTGTTGTTTCCACCCAAAATAGAAATGTATCGCTTTCTGAATATATCGTAGATTTTCCATCGAAATGGAAATGATCGCACTTGTCTTTGGTAAATTGTTAAGTTCAAAGTAGACGAGAACGAATCGACAATAAATTTGGACTACAAAGTAGAAATAAATGCAGCACAATTTGACTCGGAAGTTGCGATGCATCACACCTGTGAAAATAATCAGTGTCGACTAAACGGAAAATATATATTGTGTACCAGTCTTGAGAATTGCACGGCAAACGAAGGGTATAAAACAATTGAGTAGCAGATACAGTGTAATCTTCAATAAGTCGATCACTAATCTGAAGATTGAAAATTCTACCTCAAGAATAGTAATGCCGTAAAAGAAAATTGGCGCCTCTGCGAAATCAGTCGAATTGAGTTTCACGAAGAATTGTTGAAATTCAACCATAACCGCTAAAATCTATAATGAAAACAGAACCAAAATGCACGCCACAGAATCAAATGAAAAGTCTCTCAAAAAGACCACGTTAGTTTTTTTCCATCTCCAAATTGCTAGTCACGACAAGGGATGAAATTGTTAACAGGTGCAATGAGACATCAAATATCGCGAGAATGGCGAATGAAGTCTATTAGACTCCCTTTCTCTCTTACCGCCATGGAAACCCAGAGATTAATAGATCGGCTAATATAATGCGAGTAAGATTTTGCACGAGAGCTATAGGGAAATAAAACAAGAACGAGGAAAATGAGTAAGCGTTGAAGCATAAGCTGCGCACGTAGTGAGTCCTTTCTTTTCGAAAACAAGGGCGGCGCTACCATGAAAGATCTGGTCTTACATTCCTCAAATTGTAACCTTCACGAAACTGAACCTCTATAATTTAGGAAAACACACATTCCCAGACGTGATTATCAGTCGCATGATCAAAAAGCTCTACTAGCGATGAGACTATGCTTATCATATGAGATACAAGTAAGTACCCGTGAAAACTCCGCGGTCTGATCAACCGCGTTCGTGATAAATGACGACTAACTAGCCATAGAACATTCGTCACTTGTTATTCCTCACGTTTTTTTTCTCGTTTTTATATATTTTTAAAAATATATGGCAACAACATATTCTTCTGTCCGAAAATGTCAAATTGAATAATTTTACCTTGTCGAACGCGAGTAAAATTTTGAAATGTGAGAAATTTGAGAACAAAATGAAATTCTTAATTTCGAAAGTTTATTGGAAAAAAGAGAAGTTATATTTATTTATCGAGAATGAGTACAATCTCCAGTTATTTCCACGCATAACTTCACCACATGGCGCATAAATTCTAGGACCATGAATCTCTTAGCTGTGAGAAGTACATTTCCGCTTCTGAAGGATTGGACAGGGAGCTGGTAGCTTGTTGGCTAATTCGAGTGGACTAAAAACACATATTCCGGAATTAACCATGATATCTCCTTACGCGAAAGTTTGCAACGGCGAACAACACTGAGAACGGATACAGTTTCCTGAATTCAATTTTCAAGTATCTTTTGTTATCAATGATTTCACTTGAATTCGTTGTAGATTCGATCGTTTCCAATAACAGAATAAATCGTGCAAATTACGCCTAGTCTGAAAGGAAAGGCCGAATTTCTAAAGAATACAAATAAAAATCTCACATTACGATTCCAAAATCGAAGAATGCGTAGCAGACGTTGCGGAAGAACCGCCATTCGGTGGGACCGTACCTAGATGTGAACCACGCATAAATGTATTCGACAACCAGCCCATACAATTTGACAGCTAGTCCTCCAATCGGTACACCGCTTGCTAGAGCGGTTGGAATTGCGACCTTGAACATGTACTAAAACATTTTTAAATTTAGAGAATTGATGGTGAAAAGTTCTCACTGTCATGACTTCCACGTTTTCCTGTACTTGAAACGTACGTGAAACGGAGTAGTAGTTTATTGAGGCTCCTGTTACAGGAATAGGAATAGGAAAAAAGCAAGGAATAGGAAAAAAGAATAGGAAAAGGAAAAATGTTAGCCTCGAAAAGAAGTAGATCGTTTTACCTTGGGATATACGCTGCAGAGTTCGCACATTGACCACATATATTGCTACGAAAACCTGAAAATACAATTGATAATCCGACGATATGATTTTGAACGCACAATAACACCAATCATTAATTGAAGTCCGAAAAATATCAAGCATGCAGTGTTAGAGAGCTTTTCTGGAAAAAAATATACATGCTCAAGTCTGTTGTCTGGACGTATAAACCTGAATACATGAGGTATGCGCTGGTAAATGCAGGTACGGCATTGACAAGTTCCACGAAAATCACAACCTAGAAAAATAGACATTTTTTGTCAATTTTTTGTGAATGTTTGTTTACCCATAGTGTTGATACCGATCCCCGTTCGTACCACAACCAGTAACGTGTTGCAATGTATCGTTCGAATGCAAATGATCCAGGACTGTAAATAATTAATATGACGGAGAGGTTACGAAATTCTTACACAGAACAGAAGTAAGAAATTATGGCATCTCGTATAGTCTCAACCCAGAATAGAAGATTGTCGTCTTCTAAATATTTGGAATGGTGACTCGCGAAAATAGAAATGATTATACTTGAATTGGGAATGTCGTTGAGTTCATAGTACAGTAGAATGAATCGACAATACTGTTGGAGCGAATAATAGACAAACAGGGAACATGTTTGTATTCGGAAGTTGCGATGAAAAACTTCTGAAATGTAATGATATTCTGCTAACGGCTGGCACTTCGGCTCTATTTGAATAAAAAGAACCCATCCATATAATGGGGATTCGTGGTAGTAAGTGTGACCAAAACACAATATTTGTGCCTAGGAGCCACCCCATATTGCCAAAGGTTATATAGCCGATATTTCGAACCTGTTTTGAGAAAAGCGCAGCATGCATACGGTTGAAAGATAAGAAGAGCAACGGAGAGAATAATCTGAAAGAAAAAAATTATCAAAAAAAAAACTCGGTTGTTACAATTAACCTACCTCAAGAGCGATAATTCCATAGAAAGTGACTGGAGCATCAGCGAAATCAGTAGAATTGAGTTTCACAAAATGTGGATTATAGGCCATATTTCTGCAAAGATGTTTCTAATTAATAAAAAAGGAGAGTTTTTTCACTCCAGACAAGCACTCGGTGATACGGGGAATGCCCCATTATGCGACTCGCCGCAGACATACATAAATACGCTATAAGTGGCGCATGTCGAACATCAGGTAAATTAATATCGCCAGTTCTTGCTCATACTCGATTGTAATGTGATTTCAGTATATTTTTATCTCGCACGTCAACAGCACACGAGGAAAAAAAGGCAAATATATTCCGTATTCGGGGAAACAAAACACAATGCGTAGTTTCACAGATGTTGACCCAATATTGCGCGTATGTACTGCGATTTCTCCTGTCATTCAAAGAATTTATGATAGTGATGACCAAAAAACAATTTAAGTTGACTGCCTGAGAAAATGTTTGCTCAATGGAAATGAGAAATTTACAGCAAGAATTAAATTCTGACGTAAGCACCATGCGACCATAACCAGAGGCGTGTGAGATTGAAGGAGTGAATACAATAAATAGTAATGAATGGGGAATTCGATTACTCTGAGATGGGATTGAGCGTTGAATTCTGTGGAATATCGTTCAAGAACAGGAAGTAAAAAGTCTTTTACTGCATTTTAATTTCGTTGATTTAAAAAAAGTTTAGAAAGGCATTGCAATGTTTTCCAGGAAATTTGTGTTCATTTATTCATGCATTGATAGCGAACTCATTTGTTTACATTTTCATATTTTACTGAATACGTTGTGAAGTTGTCATAACTTTGACTTTGTGATAACTTTGTGAAGTTGACTGCAATGATACTCCTTTTGAATTGGTCCTAGTAATGGTTCAATATTCAACATCATATATTATAATTGCAATCAAAATGATTTTAAATAAATCAAATTTGTTCGTCTCGCTTGCTGGAGCAGTGAGATTCACATGGTAAACGCTGACATTTTCGTCGTGCTTATGACCGAGATTGCGTCCCTTCGTCGCGAAAATATCTGAACTCATGTCATTCATGGATTCGTGAGTAAACATATCCCAATCACCATACCTCGAAAAACTTGTTTCGAAATGCTGGAGTAGTTACTAGAAGCGAGATTGCGTGAAGTGTCGCGTGTAACGAAAGGACGAGCATCAGAAAGTCCAATAACTCAATTGCTGGAAAAAATGGTCTATTTCGCAAATCAGAAAAAATACCTAAATCTTCCATTATTTGAAAGACGATCGGGAAAGCCAAGAACTTATTTACGAATATCAGACTGCCAAAAGGAATTATTAGGATCACAACTGGCAGCAGGGCCTGAAAACAATGTTTTTTTTTGTTATTTTTGTTATTTAAAAAATAATAATTTTCACCTGCACCACAAGAGATCTTGTCAAAATGCGATGCAAATTTTGAGTCTTGGCACTTATATTTTTGACGGCTTTGATTAGATAAAAAGTGTGTTGAGAAATCTAAAAAGTCAAAAAATTTCATTCTAAATGAATGAACAAAATTGACCGCAAATATGAATAAAAATGCGAATGAGAGTGCGAAAACGCAAACGCCAATGTACGGTATAATATTGCCTCTCCAATTGAAACATTCGGCTCGATCAAGCTTCACGTTCTCACATCCCACTAACATCTAAACCGTTGATTAAATTAAAATTATATAAACATTTTTTTTCGTATTTCTGGAAAAAACTTCGAACCTCTCTCTGGAAGGCGACTGTTGCAGGTTCCATATTCACCTTGAAAAGTTTTTTTTTGTATTTACCCTTTTTATCTCAAATAAGCGTTGGCTGCACACGACTCACGTAGACCAATGGTCCGAGTGATAAGTATGGAATTAGAAGCAGAATGAGAAATAAAAGTCGGAAGTTGCCGCTGAATTTGAAACGAGATCCAGCTGGCGCGATGGCCTGCATGTATTACTTAGCTATTTCAATTACAATCTTTAAATTTTGGCTTACTCAAAAATGTCTTTCAAACAACGCAACTCTAACAACGCAAACAACGCAATCCGATCATGTATTGAAAGAGAATTGCAACCTGATGGCGATAGATGAAGAGAGCGAAATAGGCTGGTCCGCCGGCCCCTATGATTGAGTGCAGAATCATCTTTAAAAAAATTCATTGTCATTTTGCAACTGTTTCATAAAATAAGGTGATAAAAAAGAGACAGTTAACGTCTAAAATACCACTTTGGAAACGTACGACGCAAGCGGCAGCTGAGAAAGGTAAGAAGTTGAGCAGAGGTGCCTCGCGAAGAAAGCAGAGGAGCGGGAGAAAGTAGGGATCGAAGACGAATTGCATGAAGACATCCACACTCATCGATCCTACCTGAAACGTGTATTCGGATCATGTGGAGGAGCGTTCTATCGATAGGAAATAGAAATGTAGCATTTTTAGACGATACAATGTTTACACGACTTGGATAATCGTTGGAGGGTACAATAGCAAATCGTTACCAGCAGAGCAACAAGAAGGTTCGCGTACACTCGCGTTACTGAACGGGACGATTTCACAATGAACACGCACAGGACGGTGAGAGAAATTGATGAAAACTGAGAAAAAACCTTAATTAGTTGCAATAAAAGATGGATAAACCGTCATGATATGCCGAACAACTTTGAACGCAATGAGCGTGGTCGTAACCGAGTGGCACGGATACGTTTCCATGACGGATAGCCGGCAGATCAATGTAGCAGTTGTCAGAGTTTTTGGCAGTCGATTTATGATAAAGGTGAAAAATGAAGTTCGTTGTGCCCTGGGCGCATTTGAGGCAGGTGGTTGCGCAGGTTACCCTCCTAACTCCCCCGTGTCCCTCGACGAACTGACACTGCACGAGACTAGCTGCTATTCCATGTTGAAACACCTGCTTGGGGAGCTTTTACCGAGGCGACTGAAGGGCGCAATCGACCAACATTGAGAAATTACTTCATATTTTGATCAACTTCTTAACACGGGTTTCCTGTAAAAGTGTAGCAATGCCATCCACTAGGAAAAAACTGTGGGTCTCCGATTTCCATGAAAGTTGGTTGGTGGGTACCCAAAGGGGTCAGGAGGAGGTCCATCTACTTGGTTTGGTCAATTATCGATTTTATCGATTTTTTGGTCTCCAAACTTTAAATGGCCATAACTAGCTTCATTTTCATCGCACAGCGAGCTAAAATATAAAAATTGATTTGCTCTCGGAATTCTCTACAAAAAAAGTCGAAGTCACACAATATGAAAAAAGTTGATCTTCCGCCTCAAAAATCGATAAAACCGATTTTTTGAACATAAAACTAAGTTTTTCTCGAAAATTAGCCGAAAACACAATCGATTTTATTTTTGCAATCGATTCTACGGTCCCGTTTTAGGGTCACCCTGTATTTCGTTTTTCATATCTCTGGCCTTTGGACCCCGAATTAGTACAGTGGATCAGGACATAGCCGTTTTTTTGCGGAAAACACACTTTGCTTCATAACTCGCTTGAAAGTGTTCCAATCAAAAATTTGCACTAAATCTTTCTTTTTCGTTTCCTCTAGAGCTACATTTTTAGTCTATGTGATTTTTTTGATTGGATCACTTTCAAGCGAGTTATGACGCAAAGTGTGTTTTCCACAAAAAATCGGCTACGTCCGGATCCACTGTACTAATTCGGGGTCCAAAGGCCAGAGATATGAAAAACGAAATACAGGGTGACCCTAAAACGGGTCCGTAGAATCGATTGCAAAAATAAAATCGATTGTGTTTTCGGCTAATTTTCGAGAAAAACTTAGATTTATGGTCGAAAAATCGGTTTTATCGATTTTTTGAGACGGAAGATCAACTTTTTTCGCATTGTACCACTTCGACGTTTTTGTAGAGAATTCCGAGAGCAAATCAATGGTATATTTTAGCTCGCTGTGCGATAAAAATGAAGCTAGTTATGTCCATTTGAAGTTTTGGCGCCAAAAAATCGATAAAATCGATAATTGACCAAACCAAGTAGATGGACCTCCTCCTGACCCCTTTGGGTACCCACCAACCAACTTTCATGGAAATCGGAGACCCAAAGTTTTTTCCTAGTGGAAAGGAGAGCTCTTTTTGCTACACTCTTACAGGAAATCCGTGTTAATAAATGATCTATCTTTTTTACAAAATCTCAGAACCTTTTCATTCATTAGTGATATTTTTTCAAATGCGAAAGAAAAAAAAGCTAATCAATTCGAGTTATGTTAGTAAAGCAATGCTAGGCTTCATTAGACGGCAAAACTTTAGCTCGACTGTCCAGTTTTCTGAATCTGATAATCGTTGCAATGAATCTAAAACCGATAGTTATCACTGAGGTGAATATTCCGACCCACCGCCTGTAAGATTTGACAAAGTATAGAGTAAATAACGGATTTATTGCGGACGGAATCGTGCAGAACTGAAATTTTTGATGATTAATAACCATTTAAGATAAAAATTACCAAAAATACAGCACGCTCCATTGCAGCATTTTGTACGCCCACCGTTTGTGCGAAAAAGAGGAGAATTCCCAAGATAAAGAGAGCAGGAAGCCGAGAATGGTAGGTTAATGCCTGGAAATACTCTGAATTTAAAAAAAATTCTAAAAAAAATCAACGCACTTTGATCAGAGATTGATGAATGTTCCGGGTTGTACAACTCATATTTTCCGAATTTTCACTCATTTTCTTATTTATCTGAAAAGGAATAAAATGAGCAATTTTGTGTGGTAATTAGAAAACAGAAATACCCGGTTTTTGAAGTAGAAAATAAAGCCGTATGCCACAATAGGAGTAAACGCACAATACGCAATAATGAATATCATTCGATAATCGTAGAATTTGCTTCCCGCTGATAAATATCGTATTTTCAGTTAAAATCGTCAGGCAACCTTACCGTGCGCAATTTTAGTTATGTTAATTCCGGGAAACGAGAGCGGTAGCTGTTGCACACTGTCTGTTGTCCAAGTGAAAAGGCTCTGAACGGATGTCTATAATTACAGTCACATTTCAAAATTTACCGTGCTGCATAAGGTTGGTATCAGAATCCCACAGATTAGTAGTTGGATGAGGTTGCGGGAGGGACAATTATTGGCGAGAACAGTGCTTCTGTGATTGAATAAAAGTAGCTGATTTTTTGTGAATTACACCGTCACCTGTACCAGAACGAAATTGCAATGAGGAGGAACGAATGAACCATGAGGTGTAGCTCAAGTTGAAACGATATTTGGCAAGCGGAAGTTCCCATTTTCGTACAAAATCCTTCGAAAATGTAAGACATGTACGGAAAGTTTGCGATCATTCTGGAATAGCGGAATCACTTTCATCAAATGAGAAGTAGAACCTCGGCATTGCCATTAATTCCAACACGACATTGGTGAAGTCAATCATCGCGGAATTGAAAAGAATCACGGAATAGACCTGAAAAGTTGGCTCTGTAGTAGAAGACGGGTCCGAAAAAAATAGAAAGGTCCCAAAAATGAAAGAGAGGTCCCAAAAATGAAAGGAAGGTTCCAAAAATGAAAGAAAGGTCCCAAAAATGAAAGAGAGGTCCCAAAAATGAAAGAAAGGTCCCAAAAATGAAAGAAAGGTCCCATGATAGAAAGGTCCCAGCGTATCATGAAAATAGAAAGGTCCCATAGGATAGAACGGTCCCAAAATTGAAAGAAAGGTCCCAAAATGAGGCAAAAAAATAGAAAGGTCCATTGGGTTCAAAAAAGTATGACGAGGCAGAGAAAAATAGAAAGGTCCCATGCAGATAGAAAGGTCCCAAAAATAGAAAGGTCCCAAACACAACATTTGAAAATAGAAAGGTACCAAAAAGTGTGTTGAAAAAAAGAAAGGTCCCAAAAATTGCATTTGAAAATAGAAAGGTCCCAACGTAGGAATATTAAATAATGATAAAGAAGAACATAATTCAAAAAAATACCGTTGGTCCTCATTATTTTTATTTTGTGTACAGTTAACTTTATTGCATAATGCGTTTGGCACCATTTCCAGGCGTTGGACATGCTTTTTATGGGACCTTTCTTTTTTCAAATGCTTTTTATGGGACCTTTCTTTTTTCAAATGCTTTTTATGGGACCTTTCTTTTTTCAAATGCTTTTTATGGGACCTTTCTTTTTTCAAATGCTTTTTATGGGACCTTTCTTTTTTCAAATGCTTTTTATGGGACCTTTCTTTTTTCAAATGCTTTTTATGGGACCTTTCTTTTTTCAAATGCTTTTTATGGGACCTTTCTTTTTTCAAATGCTTTTTATGGGACCTTTCTTTTTTCAAATGCTTTTTATGGGACCTTTCTTTTTTCAAATGCTTTTTATGGGACCTTTCTTTTTTCAAATGCTTTTTATGGGACCTTTCTTTTTTCAAATGCTTTTTATGGGACCTTTCTTTTTTCAAATGCTTTTTATGGGACCTTTCTTTTTTCAAATGCTTTTTATGGGACCTTTCTTTTTTCAAATGCTTTTTATGGAACCTTTCTTTTTTCAAATGCTATTTATGGGACCTTTCTTTTTTCAAATGCTATTTATGGGACCTTTCTATTTTCAACTTCTTATCTCATTTTTAGCGACCTCTATTTTTGGGACCTTTCTTTTAATTTTGGGACCTTTCTTTCAATTTTTGGGAACCTTTCTTTCAATTTTGGGACCTTTCTATTTTTGGGACCTTTCTATTTTTTTCAAATTTTTTTGGGACCTTTCTTTCATTTTTGGGACCTTTCTTTCATTTTTGGGACCTCTCTTTCATTTTTGGGACCTCTCTTTCATTTTTGGGACCTTTCTATTTTCTTCGGACCCGTCTTCTACTACAGAGCCGAAAAGTTGATGTTCGAAAAACGAGAATTGATTGTGCACACCTTCAAATGAGAATCTTTCACTGCAACAATGGCAACAATCAAAATGATATTTGCGGGTAGACCAATCAAACCGAGGAAGAAGTCAAAGAAGCTCATAATAATGTGCAACATTCCCGTACAGTCGAAATTTTCAGAAAAGGAATGCATTTCTCAGGTAGTGGATACTGCTAACGCTAAATGGGATAAATAGCATTGTGAACATGAATACGACGCATTAAAAGTGTCAATTTTGGAGTATTCGAGAAAAATGTAATAGCTGATTCGGCATAAATTGTTCGGTGCATAATTTCTTGTAATGTATCTTGTCTTCAGTTTGCCTGTTCTTTTCTTCGATGACACCATGGTTCGAGGAACGCTTGCTTTCCTCGATGCCCTCTTCAGAAAAAAGTTCAGAAGATGGGCACACTCCGAATTTCATGGTACTTGTTGAACAGGAAAAACTGTGGAATGTCTAGATAATGTGACTCTAACCACTTCCGCATCCAGAAATTTTTGGTGAACTAAAGTTTTTCAGATGTCAGATGGAATAAAGTCTTCCTACTGATTTCCTGTGAGAGATCCTTTCATCACGCGTCCTATTCATAAAGGATAAATTCTGATTCGCTCTTTTCACTCTAGGTGCACGTGACTTTTTGCGTGTGGAGTCAACCACGCGATAATTTCATCAATTCGGCGATAAAACCGATAGATAAATAGAGCAGAGTCCCAAGTCCGAGTATCAACACAACTTCCTGTATTCCTGCCAGAATTTTAATGCACATAGCTACTGTAATCTACGTTATCTACGGAAGTATTTCTCTCACGTTGTATTTTATTGTCTTTATCATTATTTATCGCCTGAGACACTCAAATCTCAGTGGAGCATTTACAAAACTCATCGTACTCTACTTGCTTGTGGTAATATTTTCGAAATTGTGCCTCACACACTCATTTGCATTCCAGAACATTGTCACCTACATGAACTCATGGTACACGCACAGATTGAGAAGCGAATCGGTTTTCTGGCCGGTTTACATCTACCTTAACGTAATCACTATATATTTCCTATCATAAAATATGCAAATTCTAGACAAACGATGACCTTCGAAACGCGCTGACGTTTCTCATGCCTCTGCTCAACTACAATCAGAGCGTGTGCAATCTACTTTTGACGCTGAACCGATTTACGGCAATCAATTTTCCAATCCGACACAATATGGTCTTGCACGTTCCGTTACTGTTTTAAAGCCTTCTTCGCAGATCTGGAACAAATATATTTGGCCAATCATGATCATTTCTATTCTATTGGGCGCGGTGTCCGCATGTTCTCGTCTTCCAATGTTTACAATTTGGAAGTATTCGAAGAAGGAGAACTTCTACTTTATCAAACACCTCATTGCCAGTTCATCTACGATATTTCGAAATGAAAGACCATTTCCAGAATCTTAACGCTTTCTGGTACCAAATCGTTTTCTGCTCGACACTTTTGATGATTTGCACTGCACTGAACATTGCTTCGATTGTGAACCTGAGGTTATTTTCACAGTGCAATTACCAAATCGGTTTAGACGATTCAGGAAGCATGGTGGGTCGAAGTCAATCAAGGAAACGGAACGGGCTTTCTTTTTCGTTTCACTGTTCACTTTCTCAGCCGAATGCGCAAACGTCTTCATGTTGGTAGGAATAACTCTTGAAATTTTCCTTATTTTAGCCTTTCCAGACAGGCAAGCAAATCTCGCAATCAAGCGACTTCACTGAGCTTTGGTTCGCATTCAATGCTGGGTCTCCTTACGTGACGGATCTTTGCTCGCTTGGACTTCCGTACTACCTGCTGCTAGTCAAGGTGCTACATGTTTTTAATAACTAAAATTTTACTTGATTTAGGGTCCAATCCAGCATCGATTACTCAGAAGTCTGCACGTTCTTCGATTGAGAATTCTGGAGGCTGTGGGAACAGAAAGAACAAAACTGACTGCCAGTGAAGCAAACACATTCGCCTCGCCGTCCAGAATGATGTTGTAATGGCGCTTTCAGTTTTTTTCGATCGACGAGAAATTACGTTTCATCATGTTTTTTCCAAATCACAAAGTGATGTCTCACAAGCGCAAGAACAGCGAGAAGCGAAAGTGGGCTGGGGGAAATCGCTCGCTTTCAATCGACTGATCATATCTGCTTCAGTGGCGCAATCGGCAGCGCGTTCGGCTGTTAACCGAAAGGTCGGTGGTTCGAACCTACCCGGGAGCGTATGCTTTTGCATTATTTTGAAAACTTTATTGGCTCGTTCTTACAGGAGGTATTCGCATCTGCTCTACCACAGCAAATAGGTCTACGAAATCAGAATTGAAAATGGGTTCAAAGTAATTCTTCGTTTCACTGCTTTGGCGCATCAATCTGCCGGTCGGGATGAGCCGCGGCAAATGCGGAAATCTGCTGGAGAGTCGCGTCGATGCGAGTAAGAGTCGGGAACTCGTCCATATTCACGCCCCATCTGAAAAAAATGATATTCGAAGCAGCGCTAGAAACACGAGGTCGCATCTCGTCAACCTGCGCACAGAAGCATGCGAAATGACGAAACGGCGACTCGTATTTTGAGCTCTGAAAACTATGAACGCTCACACTTTCGCTCTGTAGACGATGGATGGCAGGCACATATCGGCAATGCTAATTTCGTCTCCGACGCACTACTTTCCTAGAATAAATCTCTTTTTTTTTACCCTAAACAATCCTCACCTGCACTTTTGTAGACCATTCCCTCCAACTCCCACACGCCGAGGTGCATCCAGTAGTTTGCCCACTAAATTTACAGTTTGTATCGAAAAAAGAAAGTTTTTTACCGCCTCATGCTTGCCAGCGCCCGCCATTTCCTCAATCTTTCTCGTCACCCGCACATTCTGAATGGGCTGAATGCCGCTAGCGATCTGAAATCAGGCCAAATTAGAATTTGCCGTATATTTCGTCATATTGCCTCTTGACACACGATCAGAATATTGCGATCCTACAATTATGCAAATATTTTTGGAAGGGGCGCACGAAACATCACTCTTATCAATCTCCTCTTATCACATGACTAATTCGAGTGAAACGGATATCATAATTAGGTCTTTCAGCGTGACGAATCGGTTTTATTCACTCCTCGTACTCGTTCACCGGTTAGCGTGGCAAGAAAGTGCTCGTGGAATGAAGAGACGGATACTACATCCCGATAGCTGTGATGGCCAAATCGAACTCACATGCAGAGCAATTGCGCGTGATTGCGCACGAGCATACGAGTCGGAAGGCAGTAATTTCGGGCCGTCAAAGTTCTGTAAAACATGATTTGTGACTTCATTCTGATTTTCAGAAGAGAAACCTCGTCAAGGTACTCGATTATCGCCAGGGATTCCGTGACCAGCCTATCGCCATGAACGAGAACTGGAACGCGCGAGGCCGGATTTACTGCTAGGACGAATTCCGCATTCCGAATCGTAACATTGACTATGGAATGATTGATGTTTTGTGAGAAAAATTGGTAAAAATTCTAATACATCGCCAGTCCACGTGAAATTGTCCACCGGCCTCGACTCGTACGCGATTCCCTTGAAGTTGAGGGCTGTAAAAGCGATTTTCGATAATACATAATGGAAATTATTACTTACCGCAACGGACTCTCCACGAAGTCGAGCTGGACCATTTCTCGTAGAGCTTGAGCGAGGTAGCCATGAGGAAATGATGAAATGCTGAGAGCGAGACCAGAAGGGTAACAAACACGCGAGTGCTAGCGTGACAATGCATACGACAGGCGAAAAGAAAGAATGCGGAAAAGCGAAAAGAGTGACCGATTATCTTTTTTACGTAACGATAATTGTGAATTTTTGAGAATTAAATTGTTCTTTATCGTTAGATCCATACAATGAGTTGTGAAGAATATAAAATTTTTACTATTTTGAATTATGAAAGTGTCGATAAATCTTACGCAGTAACGAAGATGCTGAAATGGATGGCGTTAAATTGCTTCGAAGTTGTGCTATTTCGGGCGAAAAATCCGCTTCTTCATTACTCACTCATCGGTTAGAGTGATGAGAGAACACGCGAAATGAAGAAGCGGATTCGCCACTTTAACCTTTTTTTGCACACTCACATACGCGCCCGCGCTGTATTCGAGACCCGATGCGGAGTCTAATGTAGGGCGAGTGAGACAGGGTAAGAAGCGAATGCGAAATGGAGCTGAGTGAACAGAGGAAGATGCAGGGTATCAGAACGACCGAATCTGAGACTTTTTTGAAAAACACATATCGAGAAAGCTTTGTCTAGTGCGGCTACTCATTAGACCTCAAAATATGATCGTCTGTTCATTTCGCACAAACTGAACAACAACAGGCCATATTTCGAGATCAAGGCCTCGATGGGGAAGTTGGTTTGCAGCATGCATCTGTTGAACTTACCATCCCGAAACTCCACTACGGTCAGACTAGTGCACAAAGCGATTGGAACGGTGATAAAGGCAACGAAATTGCCGACCTAAAACCAGATTTTAATAGTGTATTTTGAATTTTTTTAAAAATTACCAGCACCATCGACTGTCTCGTCTGCTTGATTGTATTCAACAACTTCCAGTTGTTCGACCTGAACCAGAATGACAGTTCAAAAATATAAGAACAGCTGAACCTCAGCTGATTGAGCTTGTAAAAGATGCGGAAAATGTGCACTGAGCAACAGACAGCGAATGTGTTATAGAAGGCACTGAGCAATGCGATAATATGTTTTGTCGTCTGAATTATGTGACTTTTTGAAAATAGTTATCACAAAACACACACATCGTTATCTTCCATGGGGTACACGCCGAAATTACGATTCTCCTCGATCCAGTCAGCTGTATGACGAAACTGAATCGGAACTGAATTCTAGAAATAATCCCCCCTCACATTCTCCATTGTTCTGTTCACGGACTGTGGAGTCGAATTTATCAGCCCGTTGACGTACTTGAAAGGCAAAATGTTTCCGCCAGCAATTATCAAAAAGGAAATAACTGAACAATCGTTATCAAAACGCTGATGAAAGTGTGGAAATGTACGATTCCTTCCGGCTTTGCCGAGTTTCAGTCGTGAAGAATCGTCAAGCAGTGCCTGATGGCGAATAAAGACAAGCAAGAAAAATATTGACCGCAAGTAGCCAGTGTGAATGAGGAGGATTATCTGAAATTATTATGTTTTTTTAACGATTTGATCATACAAATCATACCAAGTGTGCTGTGAACGATACGTAATGCGGTTCGCACAGTGCACCAATGCAGTATCCCCCACCCACTTCGACGTAGACAAATGGAACGAAAAGGACGGCAAAGTGAAAATTGTGCAGGGTGTAGAGAACCTGCAGCTTGTTGTAGCACAATACTTTATCATTTTGCAATATTAGTAGAACAACAGATCTAGGGCAGAACACTACGTCCTTGGAAAAAGGTACCTGCAGAAGCACCATTATGGCAAGGATGCCTCTCGAGCATGTTGGATGCAATTTCCGCGCGAATATCAGACAGCCCACGCTGATGATCAGGGAGATCACTCCGATGGTGTAGCAGACTACGGTAATGGTGCCGTCCGAAATCGGGCGCGTGGCAAGCATCGAAGATTAAAATGGAAGAGGAAATTCCATCAACAGAAACTATGTGTGAAACTGGAGGATTAATCACTGCTGGGAATAGATGTGCAGTTTGATTTTTGTTGCTTTATCAGCAATATACGACAATAACATGATCATCTTGTTTGCTGTGATTAGCAACGTATTCGAATATTGAATGGAAAGAAGGAAAAAAAGAAGAAGAGAAATTTTTTAGACATCCGTCCCAGCGATTTCGCGTCTTTTTGTTCTAGCGCCGGAAAAAGTGGAACGTGCACGATCGCGCTTCTCAGTCAATGGAATAAATTATTTTTATTTTCCTCAATCTTTCTCGTAACGCGAACTGAATTGGCTGAATGCCGTAAGCGATCTGAAACGTGGCATTTTTTTTGGTTTTTAATCGGATATCTTTGTTTCTTCTTTATCACTCGCAACATAACGAGAATAAGGCGAACCAAACGCTCTGAACATCAAAGCAAATTATTCCCAAAGGGCTTATGAAACAACGTTTCATATTAATTGTCAGTCACATAATTGGAAAACAACATATGTGACTAAATTTGTTCGTTCAGCGCCACCAGAACAAGATCTGATAAGTGCGAAACATGATCACCTGATTGCGATTGTTTAAAAAATCGGCAGGAAGTCATTTTTGGGTTGTCATTAATGTCAAATGGGGCAAGTTAAAAGATGAGTCAGTACAGGAAATATACGCGTTTACAATCAAATCGATTTTCCTTCACTTCCCTGCCTTGTACGTACGATCTTTTTGCACATCACTTTTTATCTTAATTGTGAGATCCACATAATTTGAGATCGGATTACAATGAAGTCTGTATTTTATTTACAATTCTCAATCGCGGACGTGTCGAGAATAATCACACAGTTGACGCTGAAATTGATGTCTTTTGTTTGTTATTGTTACTAATTGCAGATTGGGGTTGCAGGTTCGGACTGCAGGTACTATTTTCCCTTGCAGTATCTCTTTCACTTTCGCACGTCGACATTGATTCCGAAGCAGCCACTCCTGCATTTGCAAATCTGCCCACGTCACACTCACATACGCGTTCGCTCTGCGATCGCAGACCGATACGAGCTCGAATGTAGGGCGAGTGGGACAGCGTGAGGGCCGAATGCGAGATCGAGCTGAGGGAGCAGAGGAAAATGCAGGGAAGAAGAACGACCGAATCTGAGATGAGCAAACGATGATAACATAGCGAAAATAAAGCGAAATGCATCGTATCGTGCTGGCGTGTGCCATTCATTTCGCACAATCTCTCGTCATACGAATGAAGAGACTGCGGCTCATATTTGGAGAACTACACTATACGCATTGTTCCACGTTCTCATTTCCAGCAATGATGGAGTAACCGACAGAGTTAACATGACTGACATACCATCCTGAAACTCTACGACGGTCAAGCTTGTGCACAGAGCGATCGGCACGGTGATAAATGCAACAAAATTGCCGACCTAAAATCAGATTACAAGTCCGAGATTTGTGTCGATTAATTACCAGCATCATGGACTGTCTCGTCTGCTTGATCGTTGTAGACAACTTCCAGTTCGACCTGAACAGCGTTCACATAATTTAAATACGTGAAATAATATAACTTCAGCTTATTGTGCTTGTAAATGATCCGGAAAATATGCACTGAGCTAGCAATCGCAAAGCTGCTGTAGATGGCGCTAACGGAAGCGACAACGTGTTTTAGAATCTGAAATGGGTAATGAATTACTGAGAGAAAAATCCTAACATCTCCGTCCTCTTTGGGAAACACTCCGAAATTACGGTTATCGTTCAACCACGAGGAGGTGTGACGAAACTGAAAGATCACTACATTTGAAGAAATAAACGTTCGTCCTTGCATTTTCCATCGTTCGATTAACGGCCTCGGGGGTGGCTTTGAATTGCACGTTCATGTATTTCAGCGGTAAAATGTTGCCGCCAGCAACGATCAGAAAGGCGATAACTGAAAATATTGTTGACTAATGGAGCTAGATGAAGTATGCAAAACACACGATTTCTCCCGGACTGGCCAAGTTTCATTCGGGAATTTCCCTCAAGCAGCCTTTGATGGCGAATAAACACAAGCAGGAAGAACATGGATCGCAGGTAGCCGGTGAGAAACATGAGAACTACCTAAAAATATGTTCCTCTACATTGAAAAAAGAGTCCTAGATCGGATGTGAATATCTGGAGGAGGGAGAAGAGAGCACTCGACAGGGCCCAACGAAGCGATCCTGCTTACCAAATTGATTGCGTACGAGACATAATGAGGTTCGCACAGCACACCAATGCAGTAGCCTCCGCCAACTTCAACGTAGAGAAACGGCACGAAAAGGACGGCAAAGTGGAAGTTGTGAAGGGTGTATAGAACCTGAGCGGGTCGTATCTGCTAATCAAATTACTAATTTTGATACCTGCAGAAGAAAGAGAATGACGAATATTCCCTTGGTGCATGAGGGCTGCAATTTGCGCGCGAAAATCAGACAGATGCAGCTGACGAACAGTGAAATCACTCCAATGGTGTAGCAGACTACGGTAATGGTTCCGTCCGATATCGGGCGGTGTGAGCGCATGGCAGTATCAAGCATCAAGGAGGAAATACATGAGGATATGCCACAATTGGAAACTGTATTCGAAAGCTGAAGCGAGAGTGATAATCACTGTAGGGAATACATTTGCAGTAGGATCTTTGTTGTTTGGACAACAATAAAAGGAAAAATATCACATGATCAGTTTGTTTTCTGCGATTACTAACATTTTTATGATTACCGCTTGGGAAGAATATGAAATATGATTCCCAGAAGTGTAGCCTTTCAATGAAATCATAATTTTATGAGATAGACATATAAACGAGAAACAAAGTGGAACGTGCACGATCTCAATTCTCAATCATCGGAATAAATTTGTTGCGTCACTTCGCAACAGGATTACACAGTGCATCAAGAATCGCACCATTGAAACATCAGAGAAAAATGACTCCGTTAAGATGCAAACTACAGACGATGCTGATTATCTCCAGTCCTAGTACAACCATCGGAGACCATGCAACAAATTAATTACAATAATGATTACAATTGATTGCATCTTCGTAATTTGCTACGTGTGATGTGCAATTTATCACTTTTTTTCTCTTAAACGGCCGAAATGGGTTTCGTTCACTGGAGCGATCGCCGGTTAATCCGTCGTCTCGTCATGAACGTTTCTTCGTTCTCCGCACGCTCTCCGATCTATATCGTTTGAACTGGTCAGTTCATAAGGGCCGAAAACGATGGGCCACAGATCGTCAATTTGATTTTGGCACGTATCTACAATTGTATTATCGCACCCACCGTCGCTGCTGGTATTCGAGACCACTCCACTATTGGAATCGCAGCATGAACGACAGCAATTTCCAACATCTGTGCACGCTGATTTTGGGTGTTGCGACACTGTTCAGGTTGAGAATTTCGAAGATTGGTTTTCATTATTCTTTCAGGTTTATCGGGTACGATATCGCCACGTTTATTGTTGAATCGTTATTGCATTCTGCACATCAAAGAGATCCCGATGCGATAATTAATCATGCTGGATATTACGGGTGCGGAATTTGTTTATTTTTTAAAATTACTTTCTTATTTTTGAGGCATGCGGTGAAAGAGATATCTACATCTATCGCAACGTTGATTGTACCCATCTTCTTAAATTTTGTTTCTCCAAAGGTAGATCATTCACAAAATCGAAAATGTGATGAATTTTAGTGGACGCTTGTAATTGGTTCCGGCATGATTGCTTTCTATTTCGCCAGTTTTTTCTTCATCAATAATTGTCTTTTCTTCGTGGCTAATATTTTGCTCGGAGTAGCATTAGCCTGTGAGTTTCGTTATATATAATATGGCTCTGTCGGAATAGGGGGGTCCCATGCCAATAGGGGGGTCCCAAAAAATTCTGTCGGAATAGGGGGGTCCCATGCCAATAAGGGGGTCCCATGACAATAGGGGGGTCCCAAAATAATAGGGGGGTCCCATATAAAATATTTGAAATTAGCTCATTTTTTGTTCGAATATTTGGTCTTGAGTTGTATTTCCTATAATTTCACACATAAAATGATTCATTCATTTGTTTGCAGATACGAGACGAAAAATGGACAAACTACTTTGGTGGTGTAAGGATATATGACGTACAATAGACAATGTAGCAATGACAATATAGCAAACGTCTTAAGGTCTTCTGGGTATGCGAGTTCGTCTCCTTGGTGGTTTCGGTGTTATTCTTCTTGGTGTTGTTCTATTAGTTCTTCTAGGTGTTGTTCTGGTAGTTTTTACTGTTCTATTTGGTGTGGGTCTCTTGGTAGCAGTTTGACGGCCAAATGGAGTTGTGCGAGGGGGGATAGCTCGTGGGGGTGTGGAAGTTGAGAATATTGGGCGAATACGCGATGTTCCAGTTAATGTTCTAATGCGAGTTGTGGCGCTAGGAGTATTTTTACGAACTAAAGAAGTGGTTGTTGAAAGCTTGGGGCACGAGTTGTGAAACTAGCAGTATTTTTACGAGAGAAAGGATGGGTTGTTGACTCAGTGGGGCGAGTAAGAGACCCCAAGAGCAAGTCGTAGATCGTCCCCGAAACCTCGTTCGTATAGAAACAGTGACAGCCATTAAAGCCCATGCTCATCCATTGACCTTTATTGCACCACAAATATATATCCTTGTCGCCTGTAGTAGCTATTTCTGGTCTCAAACCATCAAACAATTGAATAATCAATGTTATTTCAAAATGTAAGGATATTGGACATCAAAAGGACAAGGAAAAAGAAAATAATAATAATAAATTAAATGATCTGATATGGGACCCCCCTATTGTCATGGGACCCCCCTATTATATGGGACCCCCCTATTGTCATGGGACCCCCCTATTGGCATGGGACCCCCATATTGGCATGGGACCCCCCTATTCCGACAGAGCCTATAATATATATAATTATATATAATTGCGGATACGAAAAAAATCTCACAATCAGTAACCCCCCTTGAGTTTCAAGAAAGTATAGCGCTTTGGACGGATACCCATATTTAGTGACCTTTACTTCTTTCTACTCGTGCCAGATGACACTTTCAACAAAGGAAACGCTAGCTCGAAATTCGGCCAGGATTCAGGGAATCGCGAGTCTCAGGTTTTCATAAACCTCTAGAATAATTATCATTGTTGATGTAGTTTGATTACTGGCGGTCTTCTTTACATTTACATTACGAACACTCATACGGAAGTGTCAAAAAATTATTATCGATATTACAGCGAAAGTGAGACAAGGTGAAATAATTATAAATTTCGATCTATTTCTGACATTTTTCAAATCTTACAGAACGATGTGCATATTTCTGCTCGCATTTTGTCTTGCAAATCTAGTTCTGACGAGTGGCTTACCGACAAGAGAGGTGGCAAGAAAAAATATTTTTCACTCTCAATTATCGGTTTTAAGATAGAAAAAAGCGTATCTTCTGAGAGTTGCCTACCAAAATTGGGCCCATTACGCCTGCTGAGTGAGCTGCTATCATTGAAAAAAATGCGAATACAACTTGAATATTCAGAAGTCACTGCTTGTACGTTGATCGACCCTTCCATTCTGCTTTTTGTTCCTCGTTTTATCAATCACGGCCTTCTTATCTCATTCTTAATGACTGTTTACCCTACTTCACTTCAATATTCAAATATTATCGCCAAGGTTCCCCCGATATATTATGACGAAAAGGTAAACTATTTTCAGCAATACCCAATGATCACTGCGTACTATGCATTCTCTATGTGCGCCGGAACGACTCTATGTATGAGAAAACGGGCATTGCTTGTAGATAGGAATCACATCACTCAGGCGGACTAGCAGTCGCTCCGCTCAATCGATATTTTCGCGATTTCGGGTTCAGATCACTCTTCTTCGTCGCAATTGGAGCGCAGCTTGCTGCATATTGTTTAGCAGGTGTGAATCTTTCTATTTATTCTTGATTTATTAAAAAAAAAGATTTATCTAATTTTCGCAGTAATTACTGTGCCAAACGGCTCGACTGCCCGGCCTACGGAGGATAGTGCACTTCTGGAGCCGAAGTAACACCCTTTCGCTCTTTTTTCTATTTTCATACAGTGGAGAAATTGTCTTTGAATATAAAAACATATTTTTCGGCCACAAAAAATCTTTCCAATTTCGGTCCAAATCTTTCTTTCAGCCTACCCTTGGTGTGCCTGATCGCATTTCTTCTCGCGCTTGCAGATTCTGCACACGCTGCGAGTGGTGCTGTCCTGGGCTCTAGGTGAGGATCGCGTTTTCCTTTCGCATAATAATAAGTGTGCGACTCTTCGCCAAGCGTCCTCATTTTGCACGATGTTGCGGTTGTATGATTTGTGAAAGATCATGCAAAGATCATTGCCGATTTGTTATAATTTCAAAGATAAGCAGAATTTCAGACTTCTTCCCGGTCGACCAGCACTTTCATATTCCGCCGCAAGGTTCTACAGAGTGAGAACGCAATATTTGAAAAGAATATTCAATAAATCAAATCAACTTTCAGGGAATCGGCGCCTCAGCAGTATTCTTCTGCTCTCCAATTCTCACAATGAGAGCTCACGGAGCCATTTTGATTTCCGTAACGGTGGGTTTAAGTTGTACCAATCTCTTGGTGGTCTCATAAACGAGAGAGGAAATGGAAAGTGAGGAGTATCACATGCTTCGGTTCCATTTCATGAATTTACAAAAAAAATTGCAGTTGATTTCCGCTACAACCTTCGAATTCGCAGTGAAGCTGATGGAAAAGAGACGCCGGGAAGAAGAAGAAGAAGAAGAAGAAGAAGAAGAAGAAGGAAGCCCTTCCCTAAGGAATCCGTGACAGAGCAAGCCGAACGGCAATTGGGCATATGCGATAGGTTTAGGATTTTTGTCGTTGTAACCTATATTGAAGTCATTGAGCAAACACAATTTTATATAAGCAATTTTCAAACTTCCAGAACTGTTTTTAATTGTTTTAGTAGTTGCATTCCGAAATTTTTATGAAGAGGCGTTTTGATGACAGTTATGAAAAATAAAAACCATGAATCTCTATCGCGTTTACGTAATAAATGAGTCATGATCGATAAGTGAAAAATGCATTACAAAACGGTGATCACAAAATCACGTTGGCATGCAATTGCTGATAATGAACCAGGCAAATGATCAACTACTTCAATAAATTAGCCTAAATACTATAATAAATAATTCAAACTCCTGATCAGATTGTTCCCTCAAGTATTCGACTGAGAAGTGCATTCCTCTTCTTCTTCCTGATCTCTATTTTCTATGTGCTTCACTGCGAATTCGAAAGTTAGTGCCGTTATCAACTGAAATTTCGATATTTTTTCATGGATAAGTCAAATTTAAACGTTCAAATAGAAACGAACCGTGATCGAGATCAGAATAGCAGCATGCGCTCTCATTGTGAGAATCGGAGAGCAAAAGAATACAATGGAGGCGCCTATTCCCTGAGCGTATTTTAGCGTGTTAGTTTGATATTCCAACATTTGTTCTCACTCTGTAGAACCTCGAAGCGGAATACACATGAGCAAACCGTCCCGGAAGAAGTCTGAATGATTGGTCAAATCGAGCGTGACAGTAGGAAGTGAGAATTGAGAAATGAAGAGTAAAAATATAGCAACCTAGAGCCAAGCACGGCTCCACTCGCAACATGTGAAGAATCCGCGAATCCGAGCAGAAATGCAATCAAGCACACCCAGAGAAGACTTAACGAAAGATTTGGACCAAACTATTGAAAAGATCGGTTTCCGGAAGGAACTTACTTCGGCTCAAAAAGAGCGCTCTCCGTCGAGGGCCGAATGGTAGAAAAGTTTGGTACAGTGATAACTGCAAGAATGATATGCATTATGAACAAATACGTATAAAATACAAAATTTTTTTTACCAGCTAGACAGTACGCAAAAAATTGAGTTCCAATTGCGACGAAAAAAAGTGGTCGAAATCCAAAATCGCGAAAACAGCGATTGAGAGGAGCGACTATCAGTCCGCCTGAGTGTGTGTATATCATATCGGCTGATAGCTCGTGAAAACATACAAAAGGTGGTCCCGGCGCACATTGCAAATGCATAGTACGCAGTGATCATTGGATATTGCTGAAAATTATTCTTTATTTCGTCATAATCTTCATATCAACCTTGGCGATAATGCCAGAATATTGGAGTGATGTGGGGTAAACGTTCATGAAGAATGAGATGAGCAGGCCGTGATTGATAAAACGAGGAACGAAGAGCAGGATGCGATAGTCAATCAGCGTGGAAACGGTGACTTCTGAGAAAACACAGTTGCGATGATTGGCCAATTAGTTAGACTTACTCAGCAGGTGTAATGAGCCCATTTTGGATTGAAAATTTTCAGACGAAACGCTATTATCAATCTGAAAGCTGACAAATGGTTGCAAATAAGTTGTTGTAGCAACTTCTCTCGTCGGTAAACCACACGTCAGCAACAGATTGGCAATACAAAATGCGAGTAAAAATATGCACATCGTTCTGAAGTATAATTTCAGAATTGAATGGTTTGGAAATTTAAAAAAACCTGGTCTCGCTTTCGCTGTAATATCGATAATGAGTCACAGAAGGATCTGCATGAGTTTTCGTTATGTAAATGTAGAGAAGTCCGCCAGTAATCAAACTAAAGTAACAATTATTCCTTGTCTAAGTGTATGTTGAAACCTGAGACTCGCGATTCCCTGAATCCTGACCGAATTTCGAGCGAGCGTTTCTTTTGTTGAAAATATCATCTGGCACGAGTAGAAAGAAGTAAAGGTCACTAAATATGGGTATCCGTCCAAAGCGCTATACTTTCTTGAAACTCACATGCACTTGCTACTCCGAGAAAAATATTAGCAAAAAAGAAAAGACAATTATTGATGAAGAAAAAACTGGCAAAATAGAAGGTAAACATTGCGGAGCCAATTACGAGAGTCCACTGAAATGATCACATTTAAAAATCATTTGTTTTTGTGAAAGGTCCACCTTGGGTGAAATGAAATGTAAGAAGATGGGCACAATCAACGTTGAGAGAGAAGTGGATATCTCTTTCACAGCCTGTCTGAAAACAAAGAAATCAAATTTGATTAAAGAATATCAAATCAATTTCAAACCCGTAATATCCAGCATGATTCAATATGGCTTCGGGATCTCTTACATGCGCAGAATGCAATAACGATTCAACGATAAAAGTGGCGATATCGTAACCGATAAACCTGAGAAGAACAAGCATAAAAAGTAATTATTCGATATTGTGAACCTGAATAGTGTCGCAACACCCAAGATAAGCGTGCAAAGGTGCTGAAAATTGTTGTCATTCATGCTGCGATTGTCGTGGCGGTGCAGCCTGTCCAATTACGGTAGCAAGAATCGGTGCGAAGTTCAAACTGTAGATACGTTCCAGAGATTGAAGTGATGTGTGATGACCACCGCTTGACCCTTATAAACTGACCGGGTAAATAGAGATAGTGTGGACAACGAAGAGACGTTAATAGCCATAGGGATTAAACGGCGATCGTACCTGTGATGGAAACCCATTTCGGACAAGAAAAAGTGATAGAATACACATCGCACATTGTCAACTACGGAAAGGCGATTCCTAATGCGCCGTGTAAGCGGGTTGAGAGTGTTGCAGCAAATGTATTCCGTTTATTGAGAAATACGTTTGTGCACGATTATTTCGCGTTCATGTGCGAGAAAAATATAATCAACCAAAGACCAGCATATTTCCGAACTATTTCATTCCTTCTTTCATCCGATGTATGCAATTCGTTGAAAAAGTTGAGGGCTGCCCATTTTCAGAAATCGAATGTACCGCTTTCACCTGAATTACACTGCAGCTGAGAGTAGTAAGTGTTCGCATTAAAATCGTTAAAGTCCTTTGGATATCAGAAAACAATTTATCGCAGGACAAAAACCCATGGTGTCGAGGTGGCGATCCATGCACGAGCTCCGTGGTTCAAAATCTGCATCATCTTTTGCCACCATCATTCCACCATCATCGCATCATTCCCATTTCTGTTAGTCGTCGCGAGCGGTTCCCTCTTCATTCTCTCTGATGGAGAGCTGTTTCTCCTAATTCCCCTCGTCTCTACCAATAACATCGGAATCCCCATCCAAGCCGGACTGGTCGCCGTGTGATGGGTATGACCGCCTAAGATGTTTGGTCCCTCAGATTCCAGGCTCGTATCTCTCGCTCAAAGATGGATTTTCGAGTTTGGAGGACTCGAACACACAGAAGATTCCAGCACACGCCAGGCTTCGTTTTCGACCTACAGTGGGATTCAATCTGCGTGCAAACTCCGTCAATAGTCCTATCGGGAACAAAGGGAGCAGAATTCTTTCTCCAGCCATCGCGACTGTGACAAGGAAAGAAGACCAATCCTCTTGCCCGAGAACATTTTTTTTTGATGTGCAAATGGATTTTTTTCATCATGAAATCACTTTTTATGGCTTTTTTTAAATATAGTTTCGATGAAAACGCGCACAATCGTCATTCTCAATCAACGGAATACATTTGCTGCAACACCTCTCAACCCGCTTACACGGCGCATCAAGAATTGCGTTTCCGTGGCTGGCAATGTGCGATGTGTATTCTATCACTTATTCTCTTTAACGTCCGAAATGGCTTACTATCAGAGGTATCATCGCCGACTAATCCGTGTGTCCTTTAACGTCTCTTCGTTGTCCATACTATAGACCGGCCAATTCGCTTATTCCAAAGCCGATTGACGGCGGCGAGCGCTTTTCTATTACAGAAGTAACTTCTTTTCTGATTTTCCCCGCAGGGAATGTATAAAATTTTAAATATAGAAAAAAAGATAATGTTTTCTATGTTGGTGCAGAATTTTTTTTTATTTTTTCTCTGGGTATGCTTGATCACATTTTTCTCCCATTTGCGGATTCTGCATACGCTATGAGTGGAGCTGTCCTATGCTCCAGGTGAGGTTCAAACTTGTTTTTCGCATAAAAATAATTGTGTGACAGTTCGCTGTTCCTCATTCTCCACGATCTCTCGTTGTCTGTCCGGCGAAAGATCATTCACATTGCTGATTTTCCTCGCTGATTTCGATAATCAGGTTTCAAACTTCGCCCGGTCGATCAGCTCTTTCGTATTCCGCCGCGAGGTTCTGCAGAGGAAGATCACGTTTTAATTGTAGAATACACATTTTAAAATTAAAAAAAAAAGCGTGATGGGGAAATGAATTGCCGCTATAAATTGTATTTCTTAAAAATTATTTGTATTGGTGACCATGGTCCATCTCTGTCGTGAAATAAGACGCGCTTCGATTTGTGAGGCCCATCTGTCAACCGATCGGAATTAATTGCATTAGAGAGAGTGGATTCCATTCATTTTTCGCCGCGCGTCTAGCGTAGCGGCCTTCCGCAGGAACTGGCTTTCGAAGAACGCTAGTCTCTTATGTGAAATTCATAGAGAAACGTGAATTCGTATTAGCCGTTTCGTAACAGTCTCTCTATCGAAATGGCGGAATAAATTCACACAGAACATTCCAAACCGATTAAATAGCTCACCAATGAACGGAACGGAAACACCAGAAAATTCCAGATAAGTTTTCAATCGATCGTTTTTTCGGGCGAAAAAAATTCTATACGATCCGAACAGATTGACAACAATTGCGCATGATGAGCCGAATCTACCCTTCCTTCATTTTCTCTTGAGTTATAGAAGTTTTCACAAGCTGTAACCGTGAATGAATAAATAATTCATTGAAATTGTTTCCATTTTATATTATTCGGGGTTGTGATTATGTATAAAATCGGGAAGAAATGGATTTCCGTTTCCGGTCGCAATGAATGTATATCAACCGGATCCCAAAACCTTCGTCTAGTAAGACAAGGGATGACACATCGGCACATGTACGGCACCCGGTTTGCATCAGATACCGGCGAAATCGTCACTCCTTTTCACCAAGCGATATTTGAGCTCCTACACTCCTCATGTCGCACTTCTCATGTTCCACTAGCGCCACCGTTTGACGCAACGATCGGCCGATTCAAAGAGCGCACATCTTCATTGCCAAAAAAACATGTCTGACCTTGATGCGTTCGCGTTTCCTTTGCACAAGAAAAATGCTAAAAGAGTACTCACCCGGTCGAGAACGCTCACTTTTGAATCTACTCTACTCTTCACGAACAGTTTCTTATTCTTCATCTCACTCTTCATAGCAATAGTTGAATACCCGGAACTAGGGATGTACAGTTTAATGCGTGCGATTTATCATAATTCTCTCTCAAATGAACGAAATCAGTTTCGAACACGGAACAATAACCGTCGCGTCATGAATAAATTCACCAAAATCAACTCCTCGATCGACACGCGGTCGAACTGATAAAAAGGGTGAAATAGAGAACGTTTTCCATTTTCCATTTTCGTTTTGACACGCATTTCCCGCTCGATTTGTTCTCGGAATTTTGTTTTGATACAATCAAGGAAAAACCCAGGAAAAGACCGAGTCAGACAAGCAAGTATGAAGGACAATAGCTACCAGGTTCTGTGCACATTCCTAATGGGTATTGCATCACTATTCAGGTATAAAAAATACGGCTCTGGTCCGTTTTGGGTGTCCCATCAAAGTTTCCTGGACCCGGCAAAGTTGTACGGTCCCATGAAAGTTGTCCGGTCCCAGTGATATTTTTCTGGACCCGAAAATAGTTTACTGGACCCGAAAATAGTTTACTGGACCCGAAAATAGTTTTCTGGACCCGAAAATAGTTTCCTGGACCCGAAAATAGTTTACTGGACCCAAAAATAGTTTCCTGGACCCACAAATAGTTTCCTGGACCCATTACTCCCTAAGTGCATTTGCAAGTTCCAATTGCTATTCAATACAAGGTTCAATTGATGCTCGTCGTAATTGCTTTGACCTGGGACAATTCTTTATGCTTAGTGCTTAGTACCACCTACGTTTTCTGCAGAAAAACAATGTCATAACGTACAATGATGGGAACCCGTTAATAATTTTTCGGGACCAGGAAACTATATCCGGGTCCAGGAAACTATGGGTCCAGGAAACTAAATCCGGGTCCAGGAAACTATTTTCGGGTCCAGGAAACTATTTTCGGGTCCAGGAAACTATTCCGGGTCCAGAAAACTTTTTAAGGACCGGGAAACTATTATGGGACCGGAAAACTTTGATGGGACACCCAAAACGGACCAGAGCCAAAAATACACGTTGAAATAAAAAAAAAACATTCATTTTCAGATTCATCGGGTACAATATCTCCACATTTATCATTGAATCATTACTGCATTCTGCTCATATCAGAGATCCTGGTGCCATTATGCAACATGCTGGATATTACGGGTGAGGAAATAGTTAGTAACAGTGAACTTTTTCCACTTTTTTCAGGCAAGCTGTGAAGGAGTTATCCACGTGTCTCTCGACCCTCATAGTCCCTATCTTCTTGAATTTCGTTTCTCCCAAAGTAAGAAAAAATATTTTTAAAATTATGAAGATTTTCAGTGGGCATTGGTCATTGGATCTTTCATGATTGCATTATATTTTGCCAGTTTCTTCGTCTTGAGTAATGCACTCTACTTTGTTGCTAACATTTTACTGGGAATCTCAGCCGCTCGTGAGTTTCAAGGACTTTTTTTCAAAATTATTATGGAATTTTTCAGTGATCTACACCTCTTTCTATGCATGCCAAATGGCATTTTCAACCAGAGAAACTCTTGCCCGAAACTCGGCCAGAATTCAGGGAATCGCTAGTCTCAGGTTGGGTTTCAAGTTTTTATAATAATTATATTAATTTCAGTTTAATCACGGGTGGTATTTTGTACATGTACATTACGAGGACTCATGCGACTGACACCCCGCATTCCAATGTGCATTATCGGTATTACAGCGAGAATGAGACGAGGTAAAGTATGATAAAATATGTTTCATGCGAGTCCTTCCAGGACTATGTGCATTTTTCTCTTTACTTTTTGCCTAATTAACCTTGTCTTGACGTGCTGTTTACCAACAAAAAAGGCGAGATCGAAGAATGCCCCGGTCAAATATTAATCGGGATTCAGGTCGAGAATAGCGTGGCTTCAGATCATGTCCAATCAGACACCATCCGCCAGCTACGTTTGACGAAGTTTTATATTTTTAGCTCAACGTTCTTTTCAGAATTGACATTGTCCACGCTCATCGATCCAAATATTCTGCTTCTAGTGCCTCGTTTCGCGAACAATGGCCTTCTTGTTTCATTCTTCATGAATGTGTATCCTACCTCACTCCAATACTCAACCCTTATCTCGAAGGTATACTAATAGATAATACGCATTATGAACTTCCATCTAATTTCAGCCCTATCCAATGATCACCGCGTACTACTCTTTCGCAATGTGCGCCGGATCGACACTTTGCACGTTTTATAATTCTTTTAGATCCAAAAGTATAATGCTCGATTGTAGGTGGACTGGCAGTGGACCCTCTAAACCGATATTTTAACGATTTCGGTCTTCGCCCTCTCTATTATATTGCAACCGGAGCGCAGTTTATGGTCTATGCAGTAGCTGGTAAATCGCTCATAAAATTTTCAGACAACTGTTTCTCTGATCATTCGAGGTAGAACCGTACTATTAAAAAGAAGCTTGATCATGAATAAAATTGAGTACATATAAAATGCACTCGACAAATTCTCACTTACAGTGATGACTGTGCCGAACTGGTCAACGGTTTATCCTACAGCGGACAGTGCACCACTGGAACCAAGGTAGTGAATGTGTGACCTCATGTCTTCACGAAGATGAAGCAAGTGCTATTTTCAGTCTGTCATGGGTGTGCGTGATAGCGTTTCTGCTTGGCATTGCTGACTCCGCAAATGGCGCGAGTGGGGTAGTCCTCTGTTCAAGGTAGTATGATTCCCGGTTACGTCCAATATAAATTTATTTCCAGAATTCTGCCGCATCGAATCGCTCATACCTATTCCGCGGCGAGGTTTTACAGGGTGTGTTTCATTACAATTCCATCGAAAATAAGACGTTCAGGGAACAGCTTCAATGTCGATTTTCTTTTGTTCATCTATGCTAACCATGAGAGCGCACGCGGTGATCCTCACGAGTGCAGCGGTAGTTTTTTTTGAAAGTTGTTTTCGAAGTTTGACAATTTTCAGCTCATCTCAATAATCACCTTCCATTACGTACTGAAAAATATTGAGAACCGAGAAGCGGAGAAAATACCCTACTCTAGAAAGACTTCGGCAGAAGAAACTAAATTGGACAATTGAATTCCACCAATTTTTGTTGTTTTTGTGCAATAAATCAAGATAAATTTCAGAACATTCACACAATTTATTAACGATAGTAAATACCGGGGATTGCAAACTATTTTCCCGTCGAATGAAGCAAGGCATTCATTTCCCGGCGCGCCGGCTTACCCGCTCGTGGGCTTGGGCGGGTATACGTTCATGTTCAGCTTATTGCCCCTGCAATGAAAGTGTCGTTCATGATCTCGGCTCTCCTGGGTTCTCTGTTTTCTCTGGGTTCTTTTTTTTGTTTTTTTGGAATTTTTTGTGTTTTTTGGTTTCTCGAGAATGAGCAGATCGTCCGGGCTAGTCGAGCAATTAATAGCCCCCCCTCATGTCTACGTTCGCCAAATAATGCGTGAGAAGTGTCGAAAATGAGCACTTTTTTGGAGAAACAAAAAGGACGAATCGTATATTCAATTTCGTCAAAAAAAATTGTCAGAAGAAACTCACTCGACTCTGTACTTGCACACGACGAGCGCGGACTTCTTCGCATTGCAGGACGCCACACCACAGCCGACGTGTCTTGTCCTGCTCCACGCCATCTGTAGACAATAATTATTTATCTGTGTCCTAGTCACAACAGGACCGAAAGTGACACAACAATGGTGTTGTAGTTTGTTTCCTTACATTCCAAATGCCTCTTTCTCGAGAGCTTTTTTTCAAATTCTCACTTAGGATAAAAAGGTAGAAAATCTAGGATAAAAGAGCACCTGCGTAGCTTCCGAGATGCCCAGTTTGGCGACTGCAGACGTGTAGTTGACCGATGGCCATCCGTACTTGGCGAATTCGCCCGCCCAAATGCCTGCTGCGGTCGCGATCAAGCCCGAGCCCGACGTGAGCTGTGAATCTCGTTTGAAGCTTATCGAAGCCTTTTTTCAGCTGGTCTTACCAGCGGGCCCCACCTAGCGTTTTCTTACGACTGTAAAATCGCTTGACGTGGACGTACATCTTTACCTATTTTCACATCTAAGTAGTAAAATTTGGCCCTCAGGAGGACCCGAGGGATCGTGTCAAGCTTTCACGAGATCCTTTTTCCAACTCACCACGGTGGTGCCATTGTAGAAGTACACGTTCTGACCGTAGCTCATGTTGGGCACTATCTTGCAGCCGACTGCGAGTGCCTTAGCGGCCCTCTCCAGTGTGCAGTTCCAGCGCTGCAACATTTTGAAAGTTGCATCTCGTCTAAGTCTTGTGCGAAAATGCAAAAAAGGATAAAATCAAACCAGATTGGCGATGGGCTTTTTGGCCGCCGGCATTTTCGTTCCATTGACGACGAATTTTCCCTCCGAAATGTCCGTGCGCAGCTTGTTATGCACCGCCAGGATGGAGGCGATCTGCAAGAAAATGTCAACTCATTCTCACTGCCAGAAATGGCAGTATCGAGAGGGGTGGGGGAGTGAGGCGAGCGAAGAGTCAAAGTATGCTATTAGGGGTGATGTCGGGGCTTGTGCAATGGTAATTGCAATTTAGACGTACCTCGGTCTTGAGCATCCCATGGTGGCACATGTGTGCGGACGGCTTTCTCGTCGTCGTCGTTGTTACTCTTCTGGTGGTCATGGTAGTGATGGCTTTCGTCGTTGTCGTTAGCGGTTTGGCAGTTGTTGTAATGTTTGCACTTCCACAAGAGTCAGCAACACCAGCAATTGCTGCAGCAGCCACAAGAGCAGCGAGAACAAGGAAAGCACGAAGCATGGTCAGAGTACTGAAAGCAGTTATTTCGCATTAGGATCATCCCATTTATAGTGACCGCGTTCGCTAAGTACACCGTGGTTTCGTGATTCCTTTATCCGATGGGAAAGTCACGACGATTTCCCTATGACGGATTAAATTTTACCCGGAACATGCGAAACCGAATGGCTCGCACATGGTCGAAATGTTAAATCTGAAAATTCATGTAGAAATGCTCTATCGAAAAGTTTGGGTTTAAAGATCTAATCGATTCGAAAACACCATTGATAATAGAAACGTGAGACTCACAATTCCCTGAATTCGCAGTTTCTCACGGTACTTACTGTATGTTCCGCGATGCAAACGTGTTTACATTATGGATCGTCGTCAGCTACGACCTGTAATATGCACTCTTGTGGACAATTATTCCGCTGGGCGCGATTTCAATTTCTCTCTCTCGCTCTGGATTTTTCTCTCCGTTGAGCTTATTGTAGATCCTTCGGAAACATAGAGACCAAAGCAGATCTTCCGAAGTGGATGTCGCACAGTAGAGCACCAGATGCCAACACATGTCAAAGCTCTCACGGAAATGCGGCTATCGAAAACAAAGATAATCCTATTTTTCTTCAGTGCCATCACTGATCTGGTGTATTAAATTTGGTGTATTGTTCGCCCCACTCAATCTAAACCCACTCAATCTTACTCCAGGACTCAAAATTGTGTCCCTATTCTATTCACGATCACGTGCGCGAAATCATTTAAACCCTGTCGAGCGGTCGAGAGCTGTCCCTCCTTTGACACTCGCTCGAGCGCTCGTTTCCATGAAAGGCGCTCGAGCGCACATCGGTCGAACGATGAATAGGAGCGTGCGCTCGAAATATAATCACTAGAAACTGTTCATCGATGATGAGAAACTACTTCCTTGTTTATGTATTCGAATTTCCAGAGAGGCACTCATCGTAAATATCGCATTACTTTCGGTAGGAAATACGAAATATCGAGAAAAAAGATCTGCCCTCTCAATATTTCAAGCTCTTTTCGAGATTTTCCACATGCTTTGTTTTTCCGTGTTGGCATTCTCGTGGCACAAAGAAAATGTAAATTTTGCTCGACTGTATCACTACAAAAACGAAGCTGAGCCAGCCTTGGATCGCATTCTTCAACTATACGGGTATTCGTATCTTCATTTCACATACTCCCACTCTCTTCATTCGACCGGTTGAGAGATTGTGTGAAATGAAGAGACGGCATCCTGCGTACCGAACTTTATTTGCAACCGCACAGAAGTTTAGAATTTCTAATTCTCTAGTCCTTTCTCCATAGTCCGTCTATTTTTCTATTTCAGATGTCGATCAACTTCTTCCTCCTCCTTCTCCTGGCTCTCTTCGCTTTCAATGGAAAGGTTTGAGAAAAATTCATATTGGACAGAAGTCGAGAGACGCGGAGAATAGCGTGAGAGAACGGGGATCTCGCCACGAAAATATGGATAATAGTATCGAGGACAATGTTGCAGACTTTCGTTGCCACTCAAGAGTGCCCTGAACATACCGAAGATTGCGGATACGATGCACCCGGCGGATATTGATACGTTTATGTGTACGTTTCCTTAAATTTCAATCTGTCGGCTTAGTTTTATCGTTTAGAATCAAGCTCTGATGCCTACCGATATACTTCTCCGACTACTCCGACTACTCCGACTATACTTTTTTTTACTTCATTGGGAGTCCCAATTTGGGACGGTTACTGTGATTTTCTTGTAACTATGAATTGGGATTCATCGTTTTGTGTTAATGTTGGTGATTAAAAAGTGTAGTCAAAAAATTATGATTGCCCGTGGTTTCAGTGAAAACTTTCAGTAAGATGATTATAAAAAAACTCCGAGTGTATTTCTTGTCACGATATTTTTATGTCATAATTACAAAACGTAACACTCATATAAATGAATTACACTATTGCACTTTTTTTATTATTTCAGGAGTCGTCCTTTTGAAGTCACGCAAGTTTTGTGTTTGTTGTTGTGTTTGTGCAGTCTCAACAATTCTTGAACAATTTTCGGAACATTAACACGCTTTATTATCGGCACTAAATACCGGGGATACACTGTACACCGTCGGAGAAACCAATCAATTTCCCGTCGCTCCGGCTTATCCGCTCGCTGGCTTGGGCGGGTATACGTTCATGTTCAGCTTGTTGCCCCTGCAAGAGTGTCGTTCGTGTAGCGAATTGGGTTCCCTAACAGAGCTCGAAATATCTCCTTCAATCGGCACAATTTATCGCAAAACGAAGTGAGTAATTCTTTTCCAGCGACCAGATCATCGGGGTTAATCGTGTGCGAAATTCATCGGCGCTTTCACAGCCACGTTCGCAGCGTTCAAAGCACCGAATGCGTGAACAATTCCACCCTTTTACCACAATTGTACCGGGAAAAAAATCAAAAAGAACTCACGCCATTCTGTACTTGCACACTACAAGAGCGGACTTCTTCGCATTGCACAGCGCCACGCCACATCCAACCTTTCTCGTCTTGGCCCAAGCCATCTGAAGACCAAAGATCACTGTACTTTATTGTCACTCGAACTCATTTTTCGACACTGTTTTTGTCGCATGACTTTTTCGAAAGTTCGAAATAATTTTTCCCAGATATTTTATTAATGGCCTTGGTATACATAGCAAAATATTTTGAAAACAATGGATCTTTCTGGAAAAATACGAAAAAAGCAATACCTGCGTTGCATCGGACACGCCCAGCTTGGCGACTGCAGACGTGTAGTTGACCGTCGGCCAACCGAACTTGGTGAACTCTCCGGCCCAAATACCGGCAGCGGTCGCGATCTCGCCCGAGGTCGAGGTGAGCTGCAAATCTCTATTGATAAGTATACTCCCCCCAACCTCCTGGAACGGGATTCTAACTGTCACGAGTAACTGCCAGAATGAAGACTGTATTTTTTGGCTCTGTACGGAAACGGGGGTCCCATGGGAAAACGGGGGTCCCAAAGGAAAACGGGGGTCCCAAAGGAAAACGGGGGTCCCATCAGAAAACGGGGGTCCCAACAGAAAACGGGGGTCCCATCAGAAAACGGGGGTCCCATAATCTTTTCTGAGTCCCATTGCAAGGCAAAGTTTCAAAAAAGTTTTATATTTGGTGGTAATTTGCTACAGAAATTCACTAAAGCATGTTACAATGTATTTCTCGCCCCATTTTTGTTTGAGAGGTCACGTGAGAGACAAAGAGGTTCATTGATTCAAATTCAAGCGCAATGTCAACTCACCACAGTTGTTCCGTTGTGGAAGTACACGTTCTGTCCCTTGTTCATGTTGGGCACGATCTTGCAGCCGGCGGCGACCTTTGCAGCAGCCTTCTCCAGCTTGCAGTCCCACGACTGAAATAATTGGTTTAGGCACCACCGAAGTCGGCCTCAGTATCTCGAACAGTATGAAATTCGGACAGCAAAAGTGCATGACTGCTGGCATGCAAATAACCGAATAAGAGAATGGTAAAAGTCTAACCAGGTTTGCAATCTTCTTCTTTGACGCCGGCATTTTCTTGCCCTTTGCTTCGAATTTGCCCTCCGAAATCTGCGTGCGTAGCTTGTTGTGCAGAGCCAGAATTGATGCAATCTGAAAAAAAGTTTGTTCGAAACTCGGATCCACAAGACAATGAACTCTGACACTGAAGTGTCGTCCCAGAAGTTGGAATCAAGCACGTTTTTTGGAGCCAACAAGTTGCCTCCATTTTTGCTGGCAACTTGGTGAGCCAAAAGCTTGATTCCAATTTGCGGGACAATACCAGAGAAACGAAGACACACCTCAGTCTTGAGCAGCCCATTCGCGCACATGTTCGGTGACGGCTTCGTCGTTGTTGGCACTCGTCTAACGGTCGTAGTAGTAGCGACTTTCTTCGTTGTCGTCGTTACGCGTCTTGCAGTCGTGGTTGTGGCGACTTTCTTGGTTGTTGTTGTGGGTTTAGCCGTCGTGGTGGTGGGCTTGGCAGCCGCTGCTGCAGCTTCAACGGCGTCTGCGGCAATTGCTGCAGCCACAAGAGCACATAGAACTATGAAGTGGCGAAGCATGATCAGAGAACTCTGAAAGCGGTTATTTCACCCCACAGATCATCCAATTTATAGCAATCGTTCGTTCGCTGGGTACACTGCGCGGTTTCGTTGTTCGCTAATCCGACTACGGTTCATGTGAGATAACGATGTCGATCACCAAAAGATCGATGACTAAGGGTGTGATTCACGCTTCGGATTGATCTTCAGAGAAGCTGCGATGAGTAACGACTGAACGATTGAGTTTGAACGGTTTTTGTTCAATACAATGAGTATTGTTTTGAAGTGACTCACTGCCAGTGCAATACTTCTGCTGAACACACGATTTTCCCCTATTTCGTTCTTGGTTGTGCTTTCGATGGACTATTGTGTGAAACACATGTTACGATCATGTTATACATTTAATTTATGATGGATTGGCTTCACAATATAGCTGCGATATTTTCGCCATCCAATTTCACTTCCTGAATCTAAATATGAGTTGTTGTCCATTGTCAATATCACATGATGCAGATGGAATATTTGATGGTGCTGTGAAATGGAATTTCATACCATCCCTTTCGGCTGAAGTTCCTGCTTTTTATTTTGGATTTCTCCACTGGTAGTCGATTTCAGGCAGATGCTCGTACTCATTCTTCTTCTCGCTATCTTCACAGCTAACGCTGCTCAGGTATTCGATTGGTATAACTAGAGTTCGAAATGCGACTATTCGTCTCTCCATTTCGCACTCTCTCTCTAGCCTCACTGACCTCTAGAGAAAAAAATGGAAGTACGAAAAAATGGACAATTGGAAGCAAAAAGCGAATCGCAGGTGCCATCAACTGACCCTCAAACATCTACTGGAGCTGATAATTGCCCACAAGTGTGCATCTACGCTTGCATGATTGGCTATCATTGTGGAAAGGTAAATTTGCGTTCCATCAAATCACTATTGCTGGAAATCTCTCTATTACTCTTCATTTCACATTTACCTCATTACTCTGTGAGGTTATGTGATGCGAAGAAATTAATTCCATTGATGAACAGGGAATGATGAGACAAACGTCATTGTAGGTGCGTGTCGATGGGCAACTCTGCTACAGCTGCGTGCCTGATCAGGTCAATTCGGCGGTCTGAATTGACTACTTGTTCAAAAACGCAATTTCAAAAGACAACAATAAACATGTTTCATGGTAAAAGAAAGATGTGATACAATGTTTTTACTGAGTACAGCTCCTTTGATGGAATTTGCTTGAAATGATCCCTTCCTAAACACAAAATATAGCAAATGGTCGAAGATCATTTTCAGTGGGTAAAAAATAGATCAGAGATGTATCACTTCATATTGCTATAGCAGAATCTGCAAATCAGCAAATCTATTGTCCCTCTTCAACAGTTTTCCAGCATTTCGCTACTGCTCTGGCTCATTTTTTTGGAAGTGTTCTGCTAAAGTGATGTCCAACACAGATGGTCAACATTGGCATTATAAAATGGAATTAGCAACAGAAGAACCTCAACTATTCAAGTTTTCCGTCGTCGTTGCTGAAATTTGATCATTTCAGGAAAATGTTCACTATCTTCCTGGTTCTTGTTCTCACTGCAGTCGCTATTGATGCATTCACTGCTGTGGTATGGCATTCGCTTATTTCGACAACTGCGAAATATCCCGTAATATGAATGGACATTGACAACTTGGTCGAATCGCATGATCTCAAACATATATACCTCGCCTGGCGCATGCCTACCACATTTTTTTATGTTTATTGCAGCCTGTGCCACCTCCCGGCGTCGCAGTGCCGAAGCCGCCGATCGTCCCTCCTCTTCATTGCATCTGCATTCTGGACTGCAAGAGGGGCTATCACTGCGGCCCCAACGTAAAATATGTCTCCACTGATCACAAAAGATAGATATTTTCAGCCCCATTGTACAAATCCGATACAGTGCCGCTATTGCACTTGCCTACCGAACGATCCATGCGATGTGAAGGAAGCGAAAGAAGACTGATACCGATGAATTCTCAATCTTCCCTCTTTACCACATAATTTCTCTATAAATGCTCGAACAATTTTCAACCCTTCATTATCATTGTATTTTTGGAAACATGCGATAAAGAAATAAGTTTTAAAAAATATTGACACAACCTGAATATTAGTAAGTAGTGATTGTGCTAATTGATTTGCTAACCAAAGATTCATTGATTGATTTTACTCCGTGGCAAATCTGAAAAATTACTTTTATTCCTTGCTTTTACGATATAACCCAATTCTCAACCAACAACATGATGAAGACTATCAGCAGGAGGTAAAGATGTATCATATAATATTTTGCAGGAGATAGCAGATTCTGCAAATTTTCTGGGCACAATAGTTTTTCAGATTTTTTTTCAAATGCAGATCAATTGCATTTGACACATCTATTGTGTTATATGCAATGGCTTTGTTCGTTGGTCTGTTAGTCCTGCTGGTAGATGGTCAACATCGCTCCTATAAAACGAATTTTAGGCGTAAAAAATAATCCAGAAGTGTTTCGATTCTTTATTTTAACGATGTTTTGTGTGAAAATGATTGATTTCCAGGAAGATGTTCACTATCAATTCGATTTTCATGATTGTCGCAGTAGCAGCTTATACTGCAGTGGTATTGACTTTTTTATGATCAAACGAGTGTTATCCAAGTCACTTTTTTACAGCCGCTCGGACCCCATGAGGGCGGGGATCTACTCGCGAATCTGCCGTGTATTTGCATCGTTGATTGCAAGATTGGCTTTCACTGCGCCCCGCAGGTACCATGATTTGACTGGCCATTCAAAAAAACGTTTCAGGACCATTGTACCGATCCGCAATTTTGTCGCTTTTGCCGTTGCTGGCCGGATGAACCGACATCAACCACTCCTCCCGAAGAGACTACCACACCTCCACCATATGGCTATGGATATTGAGCGAATGCTAACTACACATAAACAAAACACTCCGATAATATTTTCTCCGATAATAATTTATAATATTAAATTTCAAATCACATTGTACAGTGACAAAAAAATGTAATGTTTATATTTTTTTTTAATTGCACTGACTAACCTCTGCCGAAATGTGATGATACAACGACAAAACTGTTTGGCAGATGGTCCTTCTCGGAAAAGAATGTTGAATAGAATCTTTTTGTGTTGAAGCAAAGTTGGAACAGTCGGTGTAAATTGTCGTATGAAGTTGCTAGAACATTTCCCATCGCTCATTAGCCATGCATTTTTGCAAGTGCTCTGCTCATATGATGCCAAAAGAAGGACAATAGTTCTACTATAAAATAACTGTAAACAACAACTCTTTCCTGATGACTCATTTTTTTCAAATATTGATCATATTTAGGAAGAATAATGTTCGCTGTCATGCTTGTTCTTCTTCTCGTAGCAGTCACAATTGATGCACAAGCTGCAGGGGTATATAATTATCGTACTGCGAGATAAGATTTGTAACAAAAAATTATTGATATTTCAATTGAATGCTTCATCATCTCGAGAGTAAGTGAAAATGGTTTACATTTGCAATTTTCGTTCCGTCCTATGATTCTTGGTGGACGATTATTTCGCTTTTTCTTTTTCAGAATCCCCCTCTTCCCGGTGGTGCAGCACCCAATGAACCACTCACTCCCCTACATTGCATTTGCGTCTTGGACTGCAAGGAAGGTTACCACTGCGCATCACAGGTATAGTAAGTAACTAATTGATATTTCATGTTGACATTTTTTTCAGCCACATTGCACTGATCCGATAAAGTGCCGCTATTGCACTTGTCTACCGAACGATCCCTGTGATGCGAATTAAGCGAAAGACTGAATCCTACTAATTTTAAATCAATTTTTTTTTAAATTTTTTAAACCCATACAGATCCTCATATTCTCCCTGAATGACCACTGTCATTTTCAAACGATTTTATATAGAAATGTAGTGATGTATTTTTGCCAGAGCATAATAAACGATATATTTTGTGGACAATCCAACGGGGCCAGATAAAACACCATTTTGAACATGTCTTACACAAATGGAATTCGCTCAACAACAGAGCAGAAACGTCAATCTGAATTTGGTAAGATGTGCATTTGAAGAAAAGAAGCAGATGCTATGTCGGTGAACAAGTTGTGAAATAGTTCATGTCCAACCTAGTGCCCGGTTAATCGGATAGCGTAAAAAATAGTAACAGATGCACATGCAGCAATATTCGCAAATTTGCTATTGATGTAAACACTGAGAAGCAAATGTGAAAAAAGCATAATCGAAAAATTTATTCACTGCAATGTTTTCCTGACTTGCAGTCATTTCCTTTGGTCGATTAAGCTTTGCTATGCAAGTGTTGCTATTTCCAGTATTGCATTTCAGAGCACCTCTCTTGACTATATATTGGAATTGTTGTGTCGAAAACAATTATGTTTCCAACCTTGTAATCATAACATTTGGTTGTATTTCAATTAATATTTATTTTGCAGGAAAATGCACTTGTTCCATGTCGTTGCGCTTCTGTCCGTGTTCGCAGTTGAGGCAGCAGTGGTAATGGTTATACCCCTTCCTGCATTGTATTCAATCATCATGACACTTGCAGATTCCAACAACTACCGAGCCTCCAGACGCCACTGAACTCGACACAAATGATCAGGATTCTTCTGTGGTCGGCCCCATGTTCCCTAAACAACCACACGTGTGCATCTTCGCTTGCATTCAGGGCTTTCACTGCGGACCGGTGCATTTCTACCAAATCACCCAGTAGAAAAGTCAGTTTCAGGTGCCATGCGATGATCCGAGTGATTCCGGGTGCATTGGATGTGTGCCGGAAGAGCCGCCTCCATGCACCACCACGAGACACCCATATCATTATTGATTCAATAATTATATTTTTCTATTTGATAAATATTTTTGAAATTACAAAATAACAGTAGAAATGAACAGAACTTCCACAACCGATTCTCTGTTAGAAGAGCATTTTTGGGAGGAAAAGGACAGCTGATATTCCAGAAAACATTTTTAAAAATAGTAGTTCTTCAACGACCTAGTGTCCCTCAATCGGATGGTGGACAAGTAGGATCTATCAAACACAGAACATTTTGCTATCACTGTTGATAGCATATAAGAGACAGGAAATGGAAATGGCTGAATCTGCAAATTTTTTTGGGGACTGCAAAATCTGGAAAGTTTTTTTTCACTTCCACCCTTGGTCAATTCAATATGCTTTGTTGTGCAAGTGCCGTGATGTAAACAACATCACTATATAATCGATTCTATTGTCGTGAAAACAATCTCTTTGCCGAACTTGTTTCCTCTATCATTATCCCCATTTCAACATTTCTAAGCGTTTTCGGTTGCAGGAAAATGCACACCTTCATTCTCGTTCTTATCATCACTCCATTCGCAGTTGAAGCTGCTGTGGTAACGTTTCATATCCTTTTCGCTCATAATTTCAGTCTAGAGTTCATGGACGATTGCAGATCCCAACCACAACCGAGCCTCCGGATACCACAGAACCGGACACGACTGACATCATTTTCCCCCCTCAGCCACACGTGTGCATCTTTCTGTGCATACGTGGCTTCCATTGCGGACCGGTACACTTCTTACATTTCCTTCTCTTCACCAAATAGTTAATCAATTTCAGGTACCATGCAATGATCCTAACGATTCCGGCTGTATCGGTTGTGTGCCGGACGAACCGCCACCATGTGCCACTACTACGACTGCTCCTGATGGATATTGAGCGAATGCTCAACCTTCTTCTGACATGAATCTTGGATATCAACTTCTGACTGACTTTGTAGAATCTTTTGTAGAAACATGACTGCAATAAAGTTTGAGTCGGGACAAATTGCACTGGGTATGCATGTCGTGTTCTCGACTTCTCGAACATAATGAGGTTGTCTATTTCCGCCGAATTCGATTTGCGTCAGTTTCTAGCGCTGTTCAGACTTTGGTCTGGTAACGTCAAGCAACCGAAAATGAACAACACAACGCAACACGGAAGAAAAATATCGCGTAATTTATGGTGTTTTATTCTCATGCAACTCGGGTCAATCTCGAATTTACTAGAGATGTTTTCATTCCACCGTTGCTGATCACAGATACTGATGTCTTTTGAGTGTCTATCACCTTTTGCGAGCACGGCCAAACGATGCCCACGAAAAATCTAAAGCCAACGTTGTAGAGACCACTTTCACAAAAGTCAAAACATACTTCCTGTATGGTGGCAAGTGAAAAATAACAATTAGAGGAGAGATTATCGCAAATGTGCTGGAGATCTGAAATGGATATTTGCGGAAAAAAAATTGAAAGTGAACAAACCGGCATGATCGAACGCTGAAGGGCGTCAATGTGGCAGAAATCGAAAAAGTCGAGCAGCCAAAAAACGAAACCGACAGAAAATGTGACAGGCATGAACATGTGGAGCGTGAGCGCTCGGAATATCTCCCGATGACGACTGCTGTCAGTAATCGAACCCTGAAACATAATTTTTCCAAGACAGAAAAGAATAGACGACTTCGCAATGGCCTCTGTAAAAGTTCGAAATACGGGCACTCGTTACCATTTACTAGCACTTTTGTGAGAAGTGAAGAAAGGACTACCCTTATAGTGAACTCTAGTCTATATCCGCAAGCAACTGGAATAGTGCACTGACCAATGAGCAAATCTTCTGGTGCAGTCGCCGTCGTATTACAAACAACGCAGGCGTCGCGGCTAGATACACGAAAATTATGTAGCCGATCGAAATTCGAGGCAGTATATTTATGGAGTCGAATAATGAGGGCGCCGACATATTGAATACGCTGAACAATCTTCCGGCCAATTGAGGATGTTCGAGGAGACTGGGCGGCGGAGGACTGGCGGAGAAGGAGAAGGTTACCTGCAATAACAAAGCGGCCCCTTTTCCTCCTTCCTGCTCTATTTAGTAGACAAGGAATCCTAGAGTTGTGCACGTACCGTGGCTATAACGGCGGGGATCGATGCCAGTAAACACAAGATGATCAGCGGTGCTCGACTATCCGAAACTGGTCCATTATTGGAGGACGCGAGTCGGAACGACCAAAGTCGATAGGAAAACGAAACGAGCAACAGTACACACGATTCGCCTATTGACTGCACGTGACTTGCTGTAATTATTTTATAAATGCCTATTCTTGTTTAATAATGCTCAATACCCAGCGCAACGTAGCAGAACTTGTCGTGAATCAAACTACACGGCCCTAGATAGACGAAAACGATGGAGCCTTCGTGACTTTCTACTCTGAAAAGCATTTGTTAAAGTAAAGACTAAAGAGAATCTAGCATTGCAGTTGCCATCAAGCTCATAAAGGCAGCGGTGCAATCAACTAGCGACGTGAATAGAATGAGCGCAGAGTATTTGCGCATTATGCTGGGTGTTCTGAAATTTTCAAACGACCATTATTGAGACTTCCTAAAAACACATGCGAGTTGAGTTCGTAGATTAATTTCGAAATATCACAGAAAATAACTCACGTCCTAACAACCGCAACGATGAGAATAACATTGACAGCTATGGCTGAGACGTCCAAAATGGCGTTGAGAATGAAGTGAACAATGTCCTCGTCTCGCATTTCTCTCTAACGAACTAGAAGGTGATTTTGAGCGAGCGTTTCCGAGTCGGAGACAGGTGAAAAGAAGGGAATGGGGAGAATCGGTCGCTAACTAACTTAGGCGGCGTGAAATGGAAAACGTTTCGGAACAGAGATCGAGAACCTCGCTGATTTCATTTGGGCGATTATGCGGAACACTGTCAATTTCACTTCCAGTACTGAGAAATGAAGGATATGATAAAAACTGGAGCTTTGCATCAAAGATGATCCACCATTCACTTTTCCCCTGTGCTCACGGTGACGAATTGTTCAAATGTCAGTATTCTCGAATCACCTGGAGAAAAAGGAGATGATGGTCTTCGTCAGGTGATTTTTGTTCTTTTCAGCGCGGGCAGCCTTTGTGCCAATCACAACTATCCTTCAAAGAATGACAGACGACAAGCCGCATTTCTCTTTGTGAAAAAATCGCATTCGTTGCAAAATATGTGTCTTAGTCATCTCGAATATCGAAAGTAAAGCCGACAAATTTTCGGCTAATTTAAGAATGTGGTAATCATCAATGGAGAGCTTTCTGTTAATTCAATTTGCATTGAATGACAATGATAGATTTGAAAATTTATTCAATCCAGTAGAAACTCATTTACTTCAACCGTTGCTACAATTGCTGATGCAAATGAGTTGTCCTCGTAAGCATTGAAGATATCGAACAGACGTAGAACATTGATCAAGGTGTTTGATGTTTGACTCATTGTCAAAGGAGAGGCACTTCGGACCCACGACAAACCTCTAAGCAAAGAGCCAATGCCATAATCTCTCCTATTCGCAGTGCGTAATTGTCCACTTTAACACTTTAAGAGAGCGGATCGGTAATTTTCGACCACCCCCCGGACGCATGTCCCCCGAAATGAGAACCCAGGCCCCATACTGTGTACATGTATACCCCATGGCTGCATGTGAAACATGGCCCTAATAGAATCCTCATTTGGCTTTGCGATCGTATAATATTACGTGACAAAGTTGAAAAATCGAAAAATCATATCTTTTGAACGCGACAAGCTAGACTCAAAAACTCTTTTGCATTGTACTAGGTATGACCAAAAACCAAAAATGAACCACCCCGATCAAATTACATCTCACTGCAACTATGATTTTCTGGTCGAAGTTTTCATATTTTCAGGAATATCCTCACAATGAAGAAAAACCCAGAGCTCATTTTTTGCTCAAAAGTTACTTTAGTGTATCCTTATTAAAATCCACATCGTGAGGGAGTCTGATTTTTCTGCGTTTTTGGTCTGCATTTCGGTTTAGAGTGCCGAATGTAGGGTCTCAGGTGATGTTTCCGTCCTTTCCGCTCACTCTGTATGGCTATCATCCTTAAAATGGCACAAATAATAAAGTTAGTACATTTTAGGAATAATCATCACCATAGAAGTCTATTTCAAAAATAAAAATTTTCCGGATTTTTTTGGACCACGACCCGGGGTTCATGCCTCCGAAATGGTCCACCACCATGAACCCCGGGTCATGGTCCAAAAATGTTCCAAAATTTTATGATCGAGAATCTTCAAGTACTATACGCCAGTATATACTACAGTACCCCAACAATATAACGTAACGCGAAATTGCATATACAGGATGTCGCAAAGTAACTTACTTTGAAAAAGTATAGGAGAATGTTAGTTCACGATCTCAGGTTAAGCCGATTACGGTATTTCGCGTTACGGTATATTGTTGGGGTACTGTAGCATATACTGGCGTATAGTACTTGAAGATTCTCGATCATAAAATTTTGGATCATTTTTGGACCATGACCCGGGGTTCATGGTGGTGGACCATTTCGGAGGCATGAACCCCGAGTCGTGGTCCAAAAAAATCAGGAAAATTTTTATTTTTGAAATAGACTTCTATGGTGATGATTATTCCTAAAATGTACTAACTTTATTATTTGTGCCATTTTAAGGATGATAGCCATACAGAGTGAGCGGAAAGGACGGAAACATCACCTGAGAGCCTACATTCGGCACTCTAAACTGAAATGCAGACCAAAAACGCAGAAAAATCAGACTCCCTCACGATGTGGATTTTAATAAGGATACACTAAAGTAACTTTTGAGCAAAAAATGAGCTCTGGGTTTTTCTTCATTGTGAGGATATTCCTGAAAATATGAAAACTTCGACCAGAAAATCATAGTTGCAGTGAGATGTAATTTGATCGGGGTGGTTCATTTTTGGTTTTTGGTCATACCTAGTACAATGCAAAAGAGTTTTTGAGTCTAGCTTGTCGCGTTCAAAAGATATGATTTTTCGATTTTTCAACTTTGTCACGTAATATTATACGATCACAAAGCCAAATGAGGATTCTATTAGGGCCATGTTTCACATGCAGCCATGGGGTATACATGTACACAGTATGGGGCCTGGGTTTTCATTTCGGGGGGCATGCGTCCGGGGGGTGGGTCAAAATGGTCGAAAATAACCGATCCGCTCTCTTAATTGTAAGTTCATCTCTGAATATTGAAATTATTTGAAAATTGTGCATATAAATATGATTTATAGAAATTTCTCAATTCATGAAAATGTAAACTAACAAGCTCTTTAACCTCACATTTATGTAGAAAGTAATCATCACTTTCACCTGTACAACACGTGCAAATCATGCAAAATGTGTTTTCGGTAGTTTTCTCCAATAATTGTAATCTTATCGTTAGTTTTATCCGGACCTGCAAACACTTCGAAGGTTCTTGAGTTTTCATGTCTCTATTCAATTCGATAAGCATCAATTTTACATTTTTCTAGTTGAAAACATCCCCTTATTCACACATACCCATTGACCATACGGCTAAAGATATGGCTGCGAGAAACTCCAATTCTGTCGGTTTCAATCGATCCAAAATGGGAACAAGCACATCCCGAATTTCAGTGGATATTTCACGGAATTTTCTGTTAAGAGAGCGGATCGGTAAAAATCGAGCACCCCCCGGACACGATCCGCTAGGACTGAGATCCAAAAGCTGATATTGAAGTGGTAAGAGGGTCTAGTCCTGACATTGCCCAAACCACCTCAGATTTGTGGTTCACGCCGATACGGTAGGAGAAATATCACACAACACGATAAATGGACGAAAATTCATAGTTTAAAAACGTGCATGTTTAGACATAATTTTTTATGTGCATTATATTAGAGGTGCCCAGGGGTACAAAAAACCATTTTTAGATTGAGTCCTGGTCGATTGCTGAAAGCTAAGTTTAACTAAAAATTTAGTTTTTTTACTTTTGTAGGCCTTATTTCGGGCAGGCGCTAAACATAACCTAGGTGTACACTGAAGCCCCCTGGTTAGTGCACCTAAAGTTGCTACCGCCAGACTGATCCACTCTTTCCAATTTGATTTTTTGCCCCGCAAAGGTGCGGAACCGCATATCTGGATTCTACTTATGCGTGTTTTCGCTGCTCCTGTAGGAACATCGATCATCAAATCATTCATTTAGTTTTTCTACACCATCTAGAGAATATTCAATACCATAGGAGTCGAATCCGCGACAGTGATTTTTTTGGCCCATGACCCGGGGTTCATGCTCCAAAAGTATTTCATGACCATGACCCGGGGGTCATGGTCCGAAATGGACCTAAAAAGTCATGGTGGAGGAAATTCATTTACTATGTATTAATGTATAGTACTCACACCCAATATTATATAATACCCTCTTTTGCCGTAATATGGGTATCGCAAAGTGATTTTTCCAATTTTTCTTCGCAAAAAATCAATTGTCAAGTCCACGCCCGCTGGATTACGGCAATAAAGGGTATTATATAATATTGGGTGTGAGTACTATACATTAACACATAGTAAATGAATTTCCTCCACCATGAGTTTTTAGGTCCATTTCGGACCATGACCCCCGGGTCATGGTCATGAAATACTTTTGGAGCATGAACCCCGGGTCATGGGCCAAAAAAATCAATGTCGCGGATTCGACTCCTATGGTATTGAATATTCTCTAGATGGTGTAGAAAAACTAAATGAATGATTTGATGATCGATGTTCCTACAGTAGCAGCGAAAACACGCATAAGTAGAATCCAGATATGCGGTTCCCCACCTTTGCGGGGCAAAAAATCAAATTGGAAAGAGTGGATCAGTCTGGCGGTAGCAAATTTAGGTGCACTAACCAGGGGGCTTCAGTGTACACCTAGGTTATGTTTAGCGCCTGCCCGAAATAAGGCCTACAAAAGTAAAAAAACTAAATTTTTAGTTAAACTTAGCTTTCAGCAATCGACCAGGACTCAATCTAAAAATGGTTTTTTGTACCCCTGGGCACCTCTAATATAATGCACATAAAAAATTATGTCTAAACATGCACGTTTTTAAACTATGAATTTTCGTCCATTTATCGTGTTGTGTGATATTTCTCCTACCGTATCGGCGTGAACCACAAATCTGAGGTGGTTTGGGCAATGTCAGGACTAGACCCTCTTACCACTTCAATATCAGCTTTTGGATCTCAGTCCTAGCGGATCGTGTCCGGGGGTCGGCGAAATTGCTCGATTTTTACCGATCCGCTCTCTTAAAATAGTAAAAATCATTTCATTCAAAAGAAAACATACGGATTTATGTGGGCGGCAATCAGTAGAAGCAATGTATTTTCGTAACTGTACGCGGTGCAGAAGGAGGTGAAGAAACTAAACATACATTGAACGTGTTGGTCTTTTAAGTGAACTATGTTTAGTCCTAGTCACTCACCACTTGAGAGGCCGTTCACTGCATGCAGCGGCAGCTCGATAGTTACCTTCTCCAAGATGTAACACGACTGAGCAATTTTTAAAGATGAGAAACTAAAGCGGAAAGAAAATGCAGCAACAAACTCACAGTTCCAATTAAAGAGTGAAAATAAATTACCTTTTCGGCGTCATTCAAGGTCTCCATTTCTTGGTAGGAATTGTTCAAGAAAGATTTGAGATATTCCGATTCTGCAACCAATATTTTGATTATCGGACCGTACTCTGTGGCATACACTTTGTAGTTCTTAAAAAATAATGATCTGCTTATTCGCCCATTTTCTGTACAATTATAGATGTCGGTGTCTGCTAGGTGTGCACTAAGATTGAATAGACTCGCAATACTATACATTGACCACAAGCAATATGAGTGTACAACTCACATTTTGCTCATTCGGAGGACTGTTTTGAAAGGGGAACATCTTGAACTCTGAATTCGATATGAAAAAAGACTGCTCGAAAGTAATTCGATTACTCGAATATTTCCTGAAAATATTGATAAATTGAATTGTAATGCTAACAAGGTATTACATCTGAGGCTATCATTATATTTGCCACGTAAAAAAACATTTCCTACTTGTAATGCAAGAGAAGACGGTGGAGAGAAAAAACTTTCGGATGAGATGTTATTACGGTAGAACGCTTATCCCTTTCTCCCGTGACCACTGAAAGCATGACCATTAGCAAAAGTATTGCAGAAAATAACACCCGCCGATCTATCGATCTAGAATTGCCAAGGAATATTTTTGGATTATCTCTTCTGCATTTGCACAAACTTGAATATTGCCGCTAACAATTACGAAATATTCTAACAATAAGAATTGTAAAGGTTTTAGTTTTGAGAATATTTACACATTCGATATCGGAAATGAACCAAATATTGGAAAAGTATTCACGAGATGGAAGCATTCCCGATGTGATGCAGCGATCCTCGGCAGGCTGAAATTTCAGATCTTTGAGAAATAAAACAAGAAAAAATCGAACAAACCTCGTGTATGGCCGCACTTTAGCATCTGACCAGGCAAGCATTCAAATATGCGTTTAGCTTGAAGTGTTCTACAATTTTTGAATAACATTTTGAATTATCTAATAACATTGTATTTGTCTTGGAAAAATAAAATAAAAGAAACCTCCGAAAGAATGCGGCGCAAGCTCGACATGAGTCTACGCCAAAATCCGCGCCGAACGCCCGGCCGTAGCAGACCTGCAATAGAGTAAATTTTTCTCCTCAAATTTTTCTCCCATAGTATTTATTGCTTTTTTTACAAATTTTAAAAAAAGCGTTACACTTGGACACGCGAATTTGGATAGTAACTACAATTGCGAATCTTGCAATGCCTCTCCTTAGAGGGAAGTGATCTCTCCATAATAGTCGATCGCAGAATTTCGGAAGTAGACTGTCTTACGTCAAACTTTTAAAGGAGGCGTATCATGAAAAATTAGTTGATGTTTTTCAGAACATGATCCGATCGGAATCTAGAACGATATTAGAATGCCGAAGTTTGGAAGTTGTAGACCCATTTTAAACCGAGATATTCGCCCTCAAAGTATCAGGGAAACACAGGGAAAAAGCTGCAAAGAATTCAAATATTTACTGCAGCGCAAGAGGGAGGAAGGGAAGGTAGATCAATGAAATTTGCATCACTCTCTCTCCGATTTGCATCGCTATTGATCGATGAGGAGGAAGGGAATGGGAGGGGAGGG
>LS487873.1:979008-1021235 GCA_900490705.1 Pristionchus arcanus
CCAGCTTGCGTGCCATGGAGCGGGGTCTCATGATGCGAGCGATCTTGGGGAGAGCATCGAAGGTTACCGTTGTGCTTCACTGAAAATCAAGATAGGGTTAGTAGCAGGCAAAAAAAAGAGACTTGCATCACAAATGCACACCACCGTTCATCAACCCGATATAATTAATTATTTATGCCCTTATTTATGGTTTCCCAAGAACAATTGGCGCCAATTGGGGCATTCCGTACTAGGGATGGCAAAAAGTGTCTGAACCGACCAATCCCTTCTCGAATTGAAAGTCAGGAATGAGTGGAAAGGAGAAATGATCTCTCGAAACTCAGATATTTTGGATTTCGAACACGTCACCAAATAATTTTGACCTTTTATGAAATAGTGAAACATAAGCAAATGCAAAATTTCCCGTTGAAATACGACAGAATAATGAAATTCGGTGAAACGGTAGTGTTATTTGTGATGCAAATTGATCGTGAAAATATTTTAAAATTTTCTCTGCTTTATAATTGTCGTTTTTTTTTTGGTTGGGACACTAAAGTGTCTGAGACAATTTGGTGTCCGAACTTTGGGACAATTCATTGTCTGAGACACTGACCGGTCCGAAAAGTTCGGAATGACATTGTCTGAGACAACGCATTGGACAATTTTTGCCATCCCTATTCCGTACCATTCTTGACCTTCTTGCGGCCACGAGGAGGCTCCTTAAGCTCCTTGATGATGAGGGAGGCAGCGGAGGGAACAACGTCGATCTTGGCCTGACGGTTCTGGATGGTGAGCTTGCAGGTGACCTTTCCAGACTCCGGTAGCCTTGGCGATGTCGTCTCCGACCTTCTTGGGGGACTGCAAATGAGTTTGATGAAAATCGATAAGAACGAAAATTTGAGAGTAAAAATCAAATGACGAAATTAGAAACAAAATTTGGAAATAATAAGGACGAAAGATACTCACCAGACCGAGGGGTCCGACCTTGGGGGCAAGAGCGGAGGTAGCTCCGGCGCCTCCGGCGCAACGGAGGCATACTGAATAATTCAAATTAACAAAACAAACAGCAACGCGAAGAAACACAGCGGAGAAAATACGAAATCAACGAAAATTGCCCAAAAAATCGTAGCTACCGTATTCTTGGCAAATTTCCAGAAGTTTTTCTGCGTTTAGCGAAACTCTTGATAAACTCGGCATATCGTTGTAGGACTCGCTCGATTTAAATTTCAAAAGTTCATGATACGCCTTCTTTAATGCAGGAACAGTTGGAATACAAGCAGTCAAGCGATTTGGTATAGTGAAAAGGCGCGAAAGATCAAGGAAACGATGGCGCTCGCTCGAAAACGAAGCAGAACTTTTGGTCACGCGACAGGAGGGCGGCTTGCAAAGGCGAGAGCATACATCAACTCTCTTCTTCTCTGTCTACTCTCTCAAATATGTTTTCATGAGCATACTACGAGCATACTTATTCATGAGCATACTACGTCTATAACAGGTCTAACCGGCGCGGTCTCTCAATTTTCCACGCTACTTCATCCTCTTTGATGACCGGGAAACAGAGATCACGATATGTCACAGATTATTCTATGTCCACTGTGTTATGAATCTCTATTCCAGTTAACTCGATAACTCGAAAAGAGCAGTCGCGATGGCACTAAATCGTGTATAAATGAACTCACAATTTGATAAAACATTACGAACTGAACCAACGTAAAAGATTTACTCATTTTCGCCCAGTGCTTGATACCGATATTACACATGACTAAAATAGATGATGACACAATGGAGTCGAAGATATAAAAACAGGAATTAACGGTAATTTGAGGATCTTTGAATGTGAAATGTCAACGATATCACCAATCTTCTGTAAACTCATTCACGTCCACAGGTGCAACAATTGCTGAGGCAAATGAATTTCCTTCATATCCGTTAAAAATATCCAACAGACGAAAAACATTTATCAAAGCTGAGGCGGTTTGCTGGAAAGATGACAATAAAGCTTCTTACCAACACCAGAAATGCTCAAGAAAACAAGCAATTCAATTTCGATAATCTGCTCACCTCTAAAGAAATCGCCATTGTCATTAGCTCCCCTATTCGTAGCGCGTACTCGTCTAATTTAAATTCATCTCTTAAATTTAAACTCATTTTCAAAGTGAGCTATGATAATTAAAAAATCAAAATGTACCTGTACAGTACGTGCAATTCATATAAGATTCGTCGCCGGTAGTTCTCTCCAATCATTGCGATTTTCTCGTTGCTTTGAGCCGAACCTGGGATCAAATTTTGCGTTATCTTTCTCTAGAGAAAAATATTTGCTTCAAACCTTCTGAATAAAAAAATATAAAAAAGCACGCACCCATCGACCACATGGCTAACGATATGGCTGCAAGAAATTCCAATTCGGTCGGCTTCAACCGATCGAATATGGGCACGAGCACATCTCGAATTTCAGTAAATGTTTCCTGGCATTTACTTTAAAATATTAGATTAATGGGAAAAAACGAAATAACCCATACGGCATAATTCGAGTTGCTCTCCTTTGCGGCATGGAATTTTCGAATACCCGATCAAAGTCCTCATGACGATAGACCGTTGTATATGAAGTGAAGAAAGTAAAAAAATAAAGTAAGATCGTGAAAAATTTTGATCAAAGCACCATGGTAGCGGCCTTTCACTGTAGGCTTTCGCCGCTCGAAGGTTGCCCTCTCCAGTATGCATGGCAAACAAGCAATTTTGAAGGATGAGAAACTGAACAAGTAAGATCACATCTCCAGATGCATATTTAGTGAGGGTTTAAACTTGAAAAGACAATAAAAACGGCGCCTAAACACAAATGGGGCACTCACATTTTCCTTTTCACTCAGTGTTTCCACTTCTTGGAATGAATCGGAAATAAACTTCTTGAGATATTCGGAAGTCTCAATCCAAATTTCGTTGATGCTTCCGTATAAAGTTGTATAAACATTGTATTTCTGAAAGTACTTTCTTATTCGCTATTTGAATTCTTACAAGGAAAAATGCAGAACAATTTGTTTTTTACTCGAACTAAAATGCAATACAACTAACATGTTGCTCATTCGGTGGCACGTTTTGAAACGGTTGCAGCTTGAACTCTGGTTTGGACTTGAGAAACGCTTGTTCGAAAACGACTCGATCATTTGTCAAGGTTCTGAAAACAGAAGCAAAAAATGCGGTTAATTTTGATAAGTGAAATTTTCGCACTTGTAGTTCACAAGCAATCGATGCAGAAAGATGACATTGGGATGAGACGTGATAACGGAAGGAATTTCCTGCGAGATTCCCTGTTTGCCAGTTACCACTGAAAAGAAGTGTCTATAATTTTAGCAATGCGAATATTTCTACAAGTAAATTAACCACAAGGAAATTCTTCATTTCGAATTTGAAATGTAAAAAAATACTCACGTGATGGAAGCATTCCCGACGCGACACAGCGATCGAAGCGACAGCCTTTGCATTCTTAATTTAGAGAATAAAGTTGAAAATTTAATAATGCAATGAAAAAGGCACGCTTAAGATTTTTCCGTATTCTGTTTACGGCCAAACATTACAAGCAACTCACCTCTCGGCTTACCGCATTGGCCAGATTTGCACTCGAATTGTCGCTTGGCTAGAAGTGTTCTATAATTTAAGAGACGTGCTCGGTAAGACTCGACCAATAGCCCCCCTTTCCCGGACACGGCCCCCCAAAATGAGATCCAAGAGCCCATATTTCTATGTTAGGAGGGACTTGGCCTCGCATTACTCAAAAGACATATGGTTTCGGGATATCACCTTTCAGCAAGAAAAAAAGCAAAATATGTGTGAAATAGACTAAAAATCATAACTTTTGATGTGGATGAGGGGGGTTCAAAATTCAATTTGCATTGTTTTTAGTACTTCCTCATTATTCTAAAAAAATTTTTTGATCGATTTTTGATTGACTCTGAAATGGCTTTTTTCATCCAAAAAATCATTTTTTCTTGTGAAATTAGCGATTTTTGAAACGGAAGCCAATAGCTTTTCTGTGCACATTGTAGCCAGGTAATGTATGCATAAGTATTACCTACTCCGGAAGTCTCCGGAGGAGACCATTCCTTCGAAATTTTTATCTATCTTTTCTTTGAACCACCACGGATGCAAGGAAAATTTGATTTCTTTTATGTGAAATTGGCTATTTTTGAGACGGAAGCCAATACGTTTTATGTGCACATTGTAGCCACGTACTGTATGCACAATTATCACCTACTGCGGAGAACTTCGGTGGATACCATTCATTGGAAATTTTAGGCGTTATGTAGCGGGCCGCCAGTAATGCAGCGAAACTAGCATTTCTTCATGTGAAATTGGCTGTTTTTGAGACGGAAGCCAATAGGTTTTCTGTGCACATTGTAGCCAGGTAATGTGTGCATAAATATCACCAATTGCGGAGGACTCCGGTGGAGACCATTCCTGGGAAAAAAATTTGCAAAGGTTGTGGACTGCAAATCGAATGTTAGGTTTTGAGTTGAATTACACTTCAGGTGATAGAGCCCCCACTAGTGAGTGCTAACACTAACATCATACCATGTTTAAAGGTCTTTGGATTTTAGAAAAAAATTTCATCGCCGGCGAACACCATGACCCGGGGTTCATGGTGTCGAAGCGGCGTCGCATGCATGACCCCCGGGTCATGGTCCGAAATCGATTTATAATCCAAGTGAAAACAAGTATTCCAATGTATACTACAGAACCCCACAGCCCACTATTACACTAAATATCACAAAATTAGGTCCTATTTTTGCTTCGACCTAAATCCGATTATGGACCATGACCCGGGGGTCATGCATGCGACGCCGCTTCGACACAATGAACCCCGGGTCATGGTTTTCGCCGGAGACGAAATTTTTTTCTAAAATCCAAAGAGCTGTAAACATGGTATGATGTTAGTGTTTGCACTCACTAGTGGGGGCACTATCGCCTGAAGTGTAATTCAACTCAAAACCTAACATTCGTTTTGCAGTCCACAACCTTTGCAAATTTTTTTCCCAGGAATGGTCTCCACCGGAGTCCTCCGCAATAGGTGATACTTATGCACACATTATCTGGCTACAATGTGCACAGAAAACCTATTGGCTTCCGTTTCAAAATCAGTCAAATTAGCTTGAAAAGTGATTTTTTGGACTAAAAAAGCGAAAAAAGTTAATTTCAGAGTCAATCGAAAATCGATAAAAAATATTTTTTTGTATGCTGTGGGTGTACTAAAAGTAATGGAAATTGAATTTTGAATCAAACCGATCCTATTAAAAAATTACGATTTTTGGTCAATTTGACACATATTTTCACTTTTTTCTTCGCTCAATAGTGCTATCCAGAAAATATATGTATTTTGTGTAATGTGAGGCTAAGGCCCTCCTAACACAATAGTATGGGCTTGTGGATCACATTTCGGGGGGCCGTGTCCAGAGGCAGGTCGAGTCTTACTGAGCACGTCTCTTAATGATAAGCAAAAATTATACAAAATTTCACATCTTTTCTATGAGTTTTTCATTCCAATAAAACAATACGGGAGAGATAATAATGATGTTGACCTTCTGAAGAATGCCGCACAGGCTCTGCACGAGTCCACTCCGAAGTGCGCACCCGCCGCTCGGCCATTACACACCTCCAAATTCTATATGAAAAATAGATAATGACTCCTCAAAATGATCAATGTTCGACACTGAGCGCAGCATTACATAATACGTGTTTCCTTCTCTTAATTTCACACTTACTGTCGATGAGAAGTTTGAAATGAGGAGACGATAGCCGTACTCCAATGAAAACACAGGTGAACTGTGTGTCAAATCAAAAGAAAAAATTACTAAAAAAGGGTCAAAACCCAACCTTGCAGCGTCGAGCATTTGCCGGAAGATAGCTCTCCATTAGGCGACCACGAGGATTCCTCTGCTCCGCGTCAAGCGGGCAGGGTAGGAAAATATCATGTTATTGATTCTTGTAGGTGGAGTCTCGGGCCGTGGTTGGCGCTCACTTTGACTATGGTAGCGGATGAAGTAAATACAACCGCGACGCGTAATGCGGAATATACGGTTCTCTGTCTCTCTTCTCTGAGTTTATAGGCAGAGACTGCGTGGACTATATACTGTCGGTCAGCGTCAAAACGGGAGTTAGCAAGTAACACGGTTATATTTCAAAAAAATATATATTGTAAGGTTCGTCGAACTGGGTAAGATAGTGACAAAGACGGGAGATAAGATTGTCGCACTCGCTCGGAAACGGAGCAGAACTGGAGCAGATCTCTGATTTGTCGGTGACGCGCTTCTAAGGAAGGGAAGTGAGGGGAGATAACGGGAGCATACATCAACTCTCCTCTTCCCTGCAGATTCTCTCTCTCCCTCTCAAATATGGCTTCCCCCTCGCCACGAATCCGACACATCTCGCTTTGTCTCTTCCGCTCTAGTTTCGCTTACTTTTCCCACTATTCCACCGTCCTTAATGAATCGGAGGGCACGATACTGCACACTTTTTTTCTATGTCCAGTCTGTGCAGAAGAGGAGCCCTTTTGACGTAACATGTGAACTCTGAATGAAATTGAGGTCAGTGCTGATTTCAATCAACAAGGACGTGCATAGGGGGATATTAGTTTATTGAGGGAATGCATGTATGTACAATTGGACAAAGAAAGCAAAATTTGACTTTTCGAAAACATAGAAACTAATATCGATCAAAGATGCGCAAATGCTCGGGGAAATCCTCCTTCTTCACTTCCATGGCTCTGAACGAAACAAGTCATTACCAACATTTTTGCATCTGTAAACATAAGAATAGTGAAACTACAATGAAAGAAGTATCTAAAAAGGACAGAAAAATTGAATGACTCACTTCGCTTCGGTTTTCTCCTCCTCTGGTTTCTTCTCCACTTCCTCCTTCTTTGACGGCCAGAAGAACTCGCCAACGGCCATGCCGACTATATAGGGAAGGATGCCCCAGGACATGATATTCGAACGAATCAACCAGACGAGGAAGGAAGGAAGGGTGAGCGGGCGTACCCAACAACTTTTTGAACCGATAGTGATAAGCGGGCTGATTCGCTAGTTATCGATAACAAATGTGAGTCATAGCTATGTGATCGCTTGCGAAAGCGTTCGGAAGGTTTGGTATACGAAGTCGATTATTGTTCAAAGATGAGTGAGGCCGCATGGCTTTGCACACTAAGCGTGTGCGAAAAATGTGACTGCCGAATATGAAAGGGCTATAAAACTGTCGTTGTGATCTGTAATTGCAAACATCAAAAATCGCACTATGAGGTAAGCTCCAATCCTTCATTCATAATATCTGTAATTGTTTCTTCTTTGGTGAGAACGAGTGGATATGCACTCACATTCAAAGTTCCTGACACATTGACGATGATCTCTGCCCCTCTCCTCTCCACTCCTCTTTTCCCGACTAGAAATGTTCTCTTGATCTCTGACACGAGTGAGCAGAGCAGGGCGCGTTTTCGTTACTCTTCCTTTCCTTCTTCTTGCTCTCTATCCTCTCACCCTATGTTGCCACGGACAATATCGATAGCACTCGCTTTCTTCCTTTATTGCGATCATTTTTATTACATTTCGCCTTACCATCATTTCGCTGTTGCATTACTCTGTCGCGCAGTCGTCCTCTAGAATTGAGTCAGTTTTTTTGGTTGTTTTTTTCCGTAAAATGAAGTATATTTTCAGCTGAAAATGCCCAAGATTCCCTCATATACGCTTGTGGACGAGGGGAGTGATCGACTATGGGCAGACTTCGCGAAGATGGTCAGGGATCTCGAATGGACGTCCACGGACAACACTGGTCAGGAAAGAGAATTCGCCACTTTTTCTGCCCGGGATCATGGTTGTAAGAGAAAAATAGCGGACTTCGCGGATTCTCGAAAAGAATCAAAGAAATTTGCAGTGCTGTGGGCCGCTCCGCAGCTCAAATCGACCCGATGTGTGTTCGCCAGGAAAGATGACGGTCAGGTCGCCGAACTATTTATTCTTCTTGCAATCAATATCGCATCGTTGGTAACGCCAGAATCAATTAAAATTTGCATGCCACTGTCTGTCACTGCGTAAATATCAGCCGTATAATTATGACACGCTCGTAGTCAAATACTTCACGGTAAAACACTCACAAATCAAGAACATCACAAAAAATAGCAAAGATCTCGAGCGTCTTGCAGACGGATCGATGCTCGGCTGCTGCGTGTGGAACGAGTACGATGGAATGGCTTGGATCGGTATGTTCAGGGCTTTTCGAAGATTTTTTTACTCAATATTCTCAAAATTCAGTGCAAAGTTGCAGGATTCTACATGACGCTGCCCTCGCTGCAAGGAGCTGGACTCGGCAGCAAGATCTGGAAGCGAGCGATGGAGAGGATACGAGAGAGGAAGCAAGTGATCGGACTGAGGGCGGGTGCGTTCTCTCTAATCCCCTGGTATTACACTCCTCCTCCACAAGATCAACTAGAAGTCTATATTACTACTTCTTCAAGGCCGTGAATTGGCAAATTATGCGATTCTCGACCTTTTTCCAATTGCACTTCTTAGTATCCGCTATGAGGGAGAAGTATGCTGCCGGCGCGACGCCCGTTGAGGTCTCCCGCATCAAGAAGCACCTGCTCACGATCGATCAGATGAAGGAGGAAATCAATACTTTCAGTTCAACTAATGCTCAAACTTTTGCAAGAAGATGAAAGACGGAAAAAGATTAAACTAGCAGTATTGTATTCTCTATTGCAACACCACTTTCACGTGGGCTTGCAATACTGAAAAAAATTGCATTGCCGAATTGTTCGTGAGACGAAAACTTAAGAAGAGAATTTGCAGTTTATCGCACGCTACGAGCATCCCGGCCGTTGTCTCGAGCTGTACTATGAGATGCATGATGATCAGCGAGAGGACCTGCTCAGATTCGACCGAGAAGTCACCGGGACGGAGAGGTACTTATTCAACCCATTATGGAGGCATCCTACAGTGTTATTGTTCCTTTCTGACTCCTAGATTTATGGAAAACCAACGAACGTTTGTTTGCACACGGAAATTCTAATAATCGCTTTTGCAGATCCGAGTGGCTGTGCAAGTTGTTCTCCTCGGAGGAGTCGGAAGTCGCCGTGCTCTTCGACGACGACGGCAAAGTGTGCGCAGTACTCGGCCATCTCAACAGTGGGACATCCCGAGCTGAACTTGTTCAAGATCGGACCGGTACGTCAACGAGCATTTTTCATGCTCGTGTATTTCTGCCTCGCGCCCATACCAGGCACTAGGTCGGATGAGAGGCAGATGTGATAATGTTCTCATCTGACCTGGCGCCCTATGCTTCTATTGATCGGGAACACGAAATATGAAGCAAGGAGTTGGGCATGAAAACAACAAACTGTAGTCTACCTAGACGCAGCAGACTGGTCCATTCCATTTCAGTGTTACGCCTCCTCCGTCGCCGAATTCGCCGCAATGGCCAAGTGGCTGGTGCAGTGGGCGGAGAAGTTCGACTATTACATTTTTTTCTGATTTATCGAATTATTTTGACACTATGCAGGTACCCGCCCGGCGCCCGTATCATTGTGGGCATTCTGACTGGAAGCGTGGGCGAGCGGGAACTGGCTGATGTACTTGGTACGCCTTCTCTTGTCTCTTCTTTCCAAACGATCAATTCAGTGAGATAATTGAGGCGCATGATTCATTCAGCGATGAAGTGTGAAGGAAACACTTATCAAAATATGAAGTAGAAAATTGTAGGACATCGCATCAGCGACGAACTGGTAACGCTCTTCTCAGAGGAAGTTGAGACGATGATGAACTTAGACAAGTGCTATGTGCCCAACAACGCCCATTGCCATTATGACGCGTAATTTATTCATAATTGCATTACAAATATAGTTGTGATTGTATCGATAAACTATCTGGGGTTGACGGAATGTGCATTGTCTTATATGATCTGCAGGAGTCATTTGATAAGCTATTCCTGTCTTATTTATTGCTCCTGTCATGTTCCTTGCTCGATATCACCAGCGAGACAGTTGATACCTTGACGTAAGAACGGATCTGGAAAATGCTTAGTCGACCAAAGATTAATTAAAATAATAAACACTTACTCGCATTTCCATTATACCGGCTAGCTCCTCTCGAAAAGCCGGAGTCGTCAATAAAACAGCCACAGAATGGAAGAACAATGAAGAAGCGATGATGACGAAACAAATTGGAATTATCACTGCAACTTGTTTACCATAAACAAATTATATTGGGCAAATTCACATGGTTCTTCAAGCTTTTTCGCATAAACAAAGTTGCACACACTGAAGGGTATTATCGTGAAGACAATTGGCATTCCGGACTGATAAAAGTGATTAGATAATAATGAAAATGTTTCATGTAAACCTGTAGAACGAGTGCTTTCGTCATCGTCCGATGGTAATTCCGCATTTTCTCGCTCATTTTCGAATGCTCCCGCAAGGTTGTAAAAGTATGCGATATCATCTGGAATTAATAATCTAATATTGGCCAAATAATTTCTAATCCAATGATATCTCTCACCAGAATGGTTACTGCCACAACAAATAACATTCCTACAGCGCTTCCGTTTGTCAATTTCTCGAAACGATCCGTATTCAAGCAGTCGGCTCGAGCGATAAGAGCTGATGACCAATCGACAGAAAGGAACTGACAAATAACTATAACCAAACAATTTGATTATTTCGATCAAACCTCTGCGTATTCGTCGATGCTTCCCGGCGGACGAAAAGTGGTCTTCAAAAGATTTTAATTTAAAAATTTATGATGTTTTCACAGTTTGTTGGATCTTACATAGAGCAAGGGGGGTCCAATCAGGAGAAGGAGGATAAGAAGTATCGCGGGCACTTTTCGAGCATGATCATTGAAATGCCAGCGTGATCCCGGAAGGACAACTGCCTGAGCAAAATTGGTTACCACCTACGCTGTTGTCGGTTATCTTATTTTGCCTCAATCTGGAATCGTATTTCTTCTAAACAAGATCTTTCATAAGACAGATAAATTTAATTTTTTTTTTAGTTTTACGACGAAAAGAATTAATTAAATATTGAGAAAAAATGGACACGAACCTGATGACGGTGGAAAAAGCAAGCCAGAAATATTGGGCCATCCGACATAAATAGAGCAACCCAAATAGCCTGATGAATCACAAAATTGAAAATTAACTAATAGTTGGAGACTAACGTAGTGAACAGCGACTCTCCCAGGGATATTCAACAATGGATTGTCTCTGCATGAAAATATTATAAAAGTTGTATTGTTTCTCACCTACCTGGTAATACATGGAACGGGGTAGAGATACAGTGGATCGAGAACAAGTTGAAGGTACATATCACTGAGCAGAAACATTGTCTGCGTGGTCATTCTTCAAAACTATAATTGAAATTGATATCGAATACCATCAATAAGAGAAGCAGTCGATAATATTGCTGCCGAGTTCGATTCGAAGAGGCGATAATGATAAATATGGTCAGTAGTGCAGAAGTGAGCGAGAGCAGTGTCAGCGCATATCGAATTCTTCGAAGGAGGACCATTTGGGAAGAGGAAAGCGGATGCACGAGAACCATCTTGAGGAAATATTCGTTAGAAATGTAAATGCATGAATGTGTTCTGAATATCGGATTAGTAGAGCAATGGAATGGCGTTCGACGCAAATCCTGCCTACAACAGATTGTTGATCACTTGTATTATTTCTTGTAATCTTGCCGCAGCTGTGGTTTGATCGAGTGGATAATAGCAAATTCTGTAGTTCGAACACGAAACAGGCTCTGAGTGACTGCTAAAGTGGTTTATGTGTTTTCCAAAGAGAAAATTCCTGTCGGGAATGAATATTTTTTTTATAAAATAAACTGTAAATTGTAGCCAATCGAAACAGCTATGAGTTAGTGAATTTTGGCAAATGATACGTGCCCAACAATTCACTGTTATTATTACGTAGAATTGTATTCAAAACATAATTACGAAATTTGATAAACCATTTTTATAAATTGCACGTTTCGGACAGATGGCGTGTTGACGTGTTGCATTGAGCATGTAATTTAATATGTACTTGAGTCAAGACATTTATTCTTTTGTTTTGTCCTTTCAATCGGTTAGCTCGACATTACCAGCGAGACAGTAGACCTCCTGACGATAGACTGAGTCTGCAAAACGAACTTCTTGTTGGAAACAAAGAGAAAAAAACAGAGATTAGTATGATGAAATGATGATGAGAAACGAAGACAGTTCACTCTCACCTGAACTATTCCTGCCAGCTCCTTGCGAAAAGTGGGAGTAGTGAGGATTACTGTCACAGAATGAAAGAATAGCGACGAAGCAATTACAGATATGCATATTGGAATTATCACTGAAATTTTTTCGAATAAAATGATTTTAAGGGCAGCATTCACGTGGTTGCTCAATCTTATGTGCGTAGACAAAGTCGCATATGCTGAATGGGAGAATCGTGAAGACGATCGGTACTCCGGACTGAGAAAAGGAAAAGATTGTACTACTGCCAGAATATTTCCACCTGTAGGACAAGCGCTTTCGTCATTGTGCGATGGTACTCCCGTGTCTTCTCACTCATTTTCGAGTGATGTTTCAGCGTAGCAAATGTGTGCGATATAATCTGAAAAAAATACTTGCTAAGATTGGCGAACAAAAATATGGGAATGATGTGGAAACGAACCAGCACGGTCACTGCGACAACGAACGACATCCCGGCAGTGCCTCCGGCTGATAATTTCTCGAAGCGATCAGTGTCCAAGCAGTCGGCTCGTTCGATGATAGACTGCGACCAGTCGGCAGATAGCATCTGTGAGCACGTACATTATTCGCTCTCGATGCATGTCAGCGTCTCTTCATTCTATGCACAATTTTTACACGTTTAGTGAAAATTGTAGAGCGTGAATTATGGACCTATGTGGAGCCCAATAATCGTCACAAACCTCGTCATATTCAGTTACACTCCCTTCTGAACGAAAACAACTCTGTGAAATAATAATTGTGATTTCGTTATTATTCTATAATATCTTACGTAGAGTAGGTGCGGTACAACGAACAGAATGATGACGAGAAGTATTACAGGCACTTTGCGAGCATGTCTATTCAGATGCCAACGAGATCCCGGAGCCACAACAGCCTGATCAAATTGAATTAGCGCCTACGTGACAACACACAGGATAAAAAATGAAATGTGTACTATAATTTCCCCTGTGGTATCAAACGAGCAAATGTTTTGAACAAGATCTTTCAAGGGCATAAAAATCGTTGGATTTGAAGCCATAAAGAATCAAAGAAGTAATTGGAAAGTAGCTGTCAACCTGATGACGGTGGACAAAGCACGCGAGAAAAAGCGGAGCGTCCGCGACAAATAATGTGACCCAAATTGCCTGAATTATTACTTCGCAAGCATTGGAATACTGGACAAATTACATAGTGGACTGCAACTCTCCCGGGAATGTTCAAAAGTGGATCCTCTCTGAACGATATTTTTATAAATAGCATTTTAAACTACACTTGCCTGGAAATACAGGGGACAGGATAAAGGTACACGGGATCGAGAACGAATTGAAGATACATATCGCTGACCAGCACCATCACCTATATTATAATCATTAATTTATCAAAACGAGCTCAGTCAGCAAGCAGAATTCGTTCTTTCCTCGCCCGCTCTTGAGACGGGATAAAAAAACGGAAAAAGTTACCATCAATGCAAGGAGTAGTCGGTAGTACCGCGGTCGAGCTCGATTGCAATTCAAGAGGATAATGAATATGGTGAGTAAAGCAGCAGTGAGAGAGAGCAATGTGAACGCATAACGGATTCGTCGAAGAACTACGACTTGCGTTGGCGTTATCGGATGAACGAGTGCCATGTAGAAGGGTTGCTTGCTGTTGAGGAAATGTTCGCTACCTGAATGTGCCCTGAACGCACTCGTGCATAAAACTCTGATTTTACGAGCACTGGCAGCCAACAACAGACTGTTATCCGCATGTCTGGTAGATGTAATCTAGCCTACGATGTGGGTTGATTGAGTTGCTAGTAGTGAAAGTTCTAAACACGAAATGGTACCTGATTGACTATGAATGTTTTTCGTTTCAGCGCGAAAATCACCAAGGAAAACAATTCGTAAGAAATTATCGATTTTTTTTTAGCAATTGCAATTTTCAGCAAGAGAAGAGTTCCACGTGAAGAATACGCTGTCGATCAAAAATTTTGACAAAAATCTTATTTAAAAAACAGTTTGGATGATAACTGGTCTCGATGATTTGAATTGTGAAAAAGGTCAAAGAAAAATGTAGGATAGAAATGAAGAGTTTTTTTTTAGGAAATGAACTGTTTGCCATAGTTACATTGTATTGATACACGCGGTTGATGGGTAAATTTGTGAAATGACTTTTTAAAGGTTCATTATTTTAAGATTCATTATTACTGTATGATCTGCTCAAACCGGTTGTTGACGTGAGTAAAGATTGAAATTTATAAAATAACTCTAAAAACAAAAAAAGTCGATTCAGTTCTATCGCACGGCAATTGAATCTCATGAATTCGGCTGGCAATGGCCGTTTATTTATCGACCGCTCGTTCGATTGTGCAACATTATTCCGTTTGGTGACGACTTACGTTTCCGCACTATATGCGAGTGTATTGGCCATGTGTGAGCCCGTATTGCGAGGAACCACTTATTTTTTACCACTGTTTTTTAGTCATATCTACTCACTTATTTTTTATCATAAAAATCAGTTGTGTGACTTCGCAACGCACGCGTTCTTCGGACCCTCCACGAGAGTGCTGAACATGGTGCGTGGTCGATGTTCTAGAATATCAGTTACTATTTGACATTGTCAGAAGCGCGCTCCCGTATACCTCGCGAACACACGTGAAACGACGAGAAACGGACTGCACTGGGCCAGGTAAAAAAAACAGTGGTGTATGAAATGATACAATCACAAATCAACATTTTGTTTACAGTTATCCGCTCGAGAATATACAGTGATACGGACAGGTATGACTCTTCTCGCGCTCTTTTGCATGTTCTGTCGGTCTGTTTGGCAGGCGAGAGAGCATTTCGAGCGAACCAGTGCGAGGATTTTCGCTCACTCTTGATTTGTATCACGACAATATCACCGCATTTCAGAGGAAACTCCTCCGCCCTAGAACTACAGTTTGATTGACGTGCCGGTCTATTTATTCTGGAGCGAGCGCGACTTTCTGACGACGCCCCTCGAGGTGGAGCAAATTCTGATGAACGAGCGGAGTCCAGAGATTGTCAAAGTAACACAATCTTGTTGATGTTTTCCTTTCTCACTCTATCTTTCCTTTCTTTTTTACTCTATCTTTTGAGAAAATTCATGAATATTATCGAATTCCAGGCGCTAGCAGCCACAAGTTTGTGCCTTCCAAAAATATTTTTGTGATGAAAGTGGTTGGATCAATGCGATTATTGCATTGTTTCAGGGCTCAGTCATGCCGAGGGCTACAACCACATAGACTACGTGGTAGCTACGGACTGCGCCGACACAGTACATATATCATCCGATTGCAAAGATTGTGAGGGGGCAAGAGAGTGATATGTGTCATTAATAAAAAAGATAGGCAAAGACCTACTGCATAACTACATCAGTAAAAATCAGATTGATCGGTTCGCGATAGGTGCGATTGGTGCATAGTAGTCTATACTAGAAATTCAAAGTTGTAGCGAAAATATTTTTCGGTAGACTGTTATGCGATCCCATTTCTTGGTCAACTGATCTTTTGCGAATCACACTTCAAGGCAAGTAGCATCGTTTGTATGACAAATATCGAGAACACTTTAGTGTTCACAGAAAACGTGCTCAGCAAAAACATAACATGAAAAAACTGAAGCGCAACAAAATTAGTTTGTTTCGCTATTTCTATATATTTGCTGTACCACTTCTTGTATTACGATAATTCCATAGCTGTCGACCGAATCTCCTTAGACACATTCTGAAAGGATGAACCATGTTTTGTATTTTTTGGAACCAATTACTGATGATCCAAGGAATCCCGCAATGCGCCGTCGATAGGCCGGTGTGAACACTAGGAAGACAATTGATTGAATGAATGGATGAGAAGATATGATAGTGAAGAGAATCGGAACGCTCCCTGATATGAATTTATGTCTTATTGTCATAGCGAAAACAAACAAATGCCGTTCCATTCGACTAGTGCGACAAAGTAAATGGCGATTAGAGGAGAAATAGAGATTACGAGCGGCACTGAGGACTGAAAAGCAGTAGGGTTTACAATGACTATTTCTCAAAAACAAACACCTGTATTAGCAATGCTTTCGTCATAGTTCGATGATAGGTTCGCATTTTGTCACTCAATTTCAAGTTTGCTCCTAGAGCTACAAATGTGCGCATGCTTATCTGAAAAGATGCTTCTCGCGAGGAATATACTTCAAAAAATCGTGAATTTACATGAATGTAAATCAATACACCAATTGATCCGAATACTACTGCTCCAATCCCTTCAATGAAGAAAAATTCTTCAGTAAAACAATCAGCATGGTCGAAAATTGACACTGGCAAATCCAAAGAAAACATCTGATTTCAGGAGATACAATTTATCCTCCTTTGAATGCCGCAAACCTTTTCATAATTAGATATCGATCCAATAGGTTGTAGCGAAAACTTAAAATTGCATGTTACTGCATTGCTTCAAAAAATGGAAAACTCACCTGAGTAACAATCGGAATCAACAAGGATTCAAGCATAACAAATGCAGAAAGGCAATTTATGAAGATAACGAGGCCCTCTGAGCGAGCGCCCGGCATTTGTACAGCCTTATTGATAAAGTTGACTCGTTCTACGGTTCATAATCGGCCAAGAAACAACCTTGTATCGGTAAATTAGTGATTGGAGAAAGAATGGGGACACTGATATGCGAATTCCGCTCCAGATACCCTGAATAGACCAATTTAAAACAGTCATGGAGAAAAATTTACAAAATGTGTAGCTCCGGTTCCGGCAATATTGATGATGGGATCATCCCTGGGAGACATGTTTCTGTTATGGCTGATCCGAATGACAAACCTAGACATGCAAGGTGCTGGAAACAGCGCAACTGGATCCGCGATCAAATTCAAGTACACAGCTTGCGATGTGGTGAGCAACTGAGATAAGTGTCAATTTTCATTGTGCTTTTGACTGAAATCGTACCACGATTGAAAGCAGGAACAACGTGTACTTGGAGCTTTGCTGCGACCTGCACACCATCATAATCACAATGGTCAATGCGCCCACGAACAGTGATAGAACGGTGAACGATAGTCGTATTCGACGTAACAGTAGTCGAGCATACGGAGGAAGGAGACGCACGAGATCCATGAGAGAACACTCTATGATTTTGCCGCTCACTGAGTTTATAGCCACTGTAAATTATAGCCTGCGTTATGCTTAGCGCGAGGATACAAAAATACATTACAGGGATAGGGATCGAGAAACCGAGAACAATGAAATCAATGATTGAATAAGTACGCTTATCTTCATAATTGGTAATTGCGAACTGTCAAAGCTGAACGTATTTTTTTCCAAATTGGTCGTTTCCTACACAAATTCAACACATGCATGAAAATATCAATTATTTATTTCGAACATGAACAATGTAAAATAGGAAATATCATATCCGTAAACGTTGTACGCAATTATTTAGTGCTACAGAGAACGGGTACCCTGCTAAGATATGTTATTTCTTCAAATTAGAGCTTCTTTCCGAATCCGCTGGTCAGTCCTTCCCAGGCAGCTCGACCGAGAGGAGACACGATCACTGCGCCGTTGATGCCTGAACCATTTCGATGACACAGCCAAAGTAACTGTGTAGTCTATAGCTCAAAAATCGATTTTTTATTTGTTCAACCATTATAAAAATGAAAATATTGAGTAATATTTTTCCCATTCCATCTGAGACAAGTACAGCAACCGACCTGCAACGGCTCCGGCCGGTCCGGCCGATAGCAGACCGATTACTACGGCGAGGAAGAACGACCGATCCACCCACAGCTGGCCAAAGTTGTGGCTGAATTAATTGCACTTTGAGCGTGAACTCAGGCTATTCACTTTCATGAGAAACCACGAGAGGCGTGCATACAGATCATGCGCGTGAGATAAGGGCTCAAAGACACTGCTTCTCGATCAGTGATCAGGTCTTAATAATGCTCGTAAGAGAGGATATAAGGCGATAAGAACAATTCCATTCATGAACAACCGTTCGATTGTGGCAGCGAAAACCTCACCGCAATCGGAAGCAGCGATCGATGATTTCGGGGGCAGATTTGCCGCGCATCGCCATGACCGTCATGATGGGGCCGAGCACCGCGCCTGTAATAAATAATCGATATCCAATTTTAATGATCATTTCTGAACAGCTAGCGAACATCTACCTGCCGTTACCGTTTTTCGTGTGCAATCGACCAAAAATACAGAAAGTGGAAAAAATCAGGTAAATTGCGCGCCAACGACGATAGGCTGGCGGTACATTTGGTGATTTTTGGAGAAACTTTGCAATGACGCATTCACCTACGACGATGCCGTACTTGCCGCCCTTGATCAGCGCCGCCTTGATCTCTTTCCGCTTCGCGAGCCCAATCGCGGATCCGATCACCGAGCCGAGAAGGGTGCCGGCCTGATATTGATGAGATATTGATGATTATAAAAAATCTGTTAGTGCTCCCCTAGGAACCAGGGATGAGTAGTACCTGAATGGTCTTGCATGTGATGTGGATTCCCAACTCAGCCAGTGGGTAGGACACAATCTCCAGTTGCGCATCGCTCAAACCGATGCCCGTCATGTTGCGCAGCCAGTACGTGCTCATTCCTTCTGAAACTATGCATTTAATCAATGTCGATCGATCATGGAGAGCCAGTGGCAAATAATGCGAATTTCTCGAATGTCAAGAAAGTAGTGCATAATCGAATGAGTTTGAATCAGTTTGCTTTAACTAAAAAATTAGCTCTATTCTGTCGGCGCGACATGCAAGTAACGTAGAAGACGATCCCGTCTCATGTGTTTCACAAAGGATCAGTGGAGTGACAGATAAGAATGATTGAGACTACGATCAAGCTCGAGCACTCGTGCATTTCCTCGTGCGTTTTCGACTTTTTTCTGGGAAGCAGGACTTATTGATAGTACTCGATGATAGTGCGGAGAAGTTTAGGATTCAGCTAGCGATTGTGAAATGAATGCGATAACATCTTTTCTAACGAACCGCGCTGAATGGTCAAGTTCCACCTGATACAAGCAGGAATTTACCCAAAATAAGAAGAAGCTACTAACAAACGGAAACACGAAAAATGAGTGAATGAACATTCTCTGGGTGCGTTGAGTGCGCGTCGCAACAAATGTTTTGTCAGCGTGTCACTCACTCTTTCTCTTCTTTTTATCTCATTCTCCTTCCCGCCCTCTCACTCTTCCCACGCTCTCTAATGTTCTCAAATGCGGACGTGTATTGTGCACACGCGTGCCTCTTCTTTGCGGGGACCACAATCGACACAAATCTTTCGTGTTAGTCTCGCTAGCCCTCGCGTCCCCCCATCCCCCTACCTGCATACTAGACTCGACTCTTTATTTCCCATGGCCAATCGAATTCTTCTCTCATTTCATATATTCGAAAGTTACAGATGCCAATGCAGTTTATTGTCATTGTCTGATTTTACGTAGAATTAATTTGAAACCTTGCAATTACGAGCGGTAAAAATAGCAGTAAAATTACAGGAGTAAAGTAAATTTCTTGATATATCGATATATCTCCAAGAAGTGAAGCACATAAATACAGGAATGTAAGAAATTACATTATTGTTTAAAAACGCGTTCATTTCTCAGCAATGAAATACATGTTGTATTCGTGGGGGTTGAAATCTGAAAAATAAATTTCCTCGCTACTGAAATTTGTATTTCATTCCGTACTCGCAGAGAAGAACATTGACAAAGCTGGGAGCATTGACCAAAACCAGAATAATTAGAGTACGCGGCGCCCGGCGCTCATACCTCGTATCACATACTGATTTTTCCTAGACAAAAAGTTTTTAAATTATAATTTTTGTCATGTGGGATAATGAATGTAATTTGAACAGGCTCTCGCGATTCTGATTGAAAGAATAGGCAAAAGAGATAATGTGACAGAGGAATTGCTTTCTAAGCAAACCCTATTTGCCGCCTAATTTTTAAATTTAAGAAAACCTCTCTGCGATTAAAATGATGAACAATGATGGCGAAAGGACCATCCTGGTCGAATTCAATTGAATCATTAACGGAAATGTCATGATGATTTGAGGACTTGTAAGTTTCTACTCGATCGTTGCACTTCCAAGAAGGAAATTTAGTCTGAAGAAAGTTCGGGAGCCGAAGATCTCGAAAGCGGAATTAACTTTGTGTTGTTTCATATGCCATATAATGAACTTTCAGCATCCTCATGAAATCAAAAAATGGTGTCAACAAAATAACAAAAGTGTGAATGGGTTACCAGCACAAAAGGGAAAAAGATTGCAATTCAAAATACGTTTATCGTATCAATCAAAATACCACCTTTTTTACTACTTTGTTCCTATCTTTCAATTTACTTTTATATTCCCTCATTCAGTTATATGAATTCATTGTTCACGCCCAAGCTCGTGTTAATTGCGAGAAATACGATGTCGTTTCTCCGCGTCGAGATACATTCCCGCTCAACTGCCGCTCACCCGGGTTCTGCAATCGTAATTGATATTTATCGCAGCAATAATTACGTACCTTCCACCCAATCCAGTTTGCACACATAGAAAACGCGCGAATTTTATACAGCTGTGAGTGGTATTCTCGCATGGAAGTGACCCCAACATATAAGTACAGAGGCGCGTAGCTGAATACTTATTACATACAATATTTAAATAGAGTGCAACATACACTGAGATTGTAAAGTCAAGCAACTCCATGCAGAGAAAACGTTCGAGATCCCATCCTTGTGGAGCGAAGAAGAAAACGACGAAGAAAGCGAAGCACAAGCACACGACCGGGAGAGATGTGCCCATGAAGATGAGAATAAACTGGAAAACAAATATTAATAAATAATATCAACAAATAGAAGACAAAGCTCGTACTTTCAGCACACTGAGATTCTCCTTGACTTGGAACGCGTGCGCAACAGAATATTGCCCAGAGCGACCGGAAAGTGCACGAAGTGTGCGTACATTGTGCCGATAAGCGTATGAATACAACTGGAAATTTACATGTTTCGCAAAAAAACTTTTCAAGCTGTAATAGTGCTTACAAAAATGCTGAACAGCAGAATACCAGCGAACAAAACCATATTTGCCTCGTGCGGAATGTAATCTATGTTTCGATTTAATAATGTCTTTTTCGAAAAGCCAAACCGTATTCGCATAGCACCACATTGATCCAGCTTGGTACGTTAGCGATTATATCGGCAAGAAGCACGATAGTCAGAGTAAGCAGACTCCCTCGTTCGTACCATCTACATGCAACCTCATAAACCATAAAATACATCTGCATACCTCCATAACTTTGTGGCAATGAATCGTTCAAACGAGAGCGCGCCTAACCTGAACTCGCGCACTAAAAAACATCTTCAGACCACACTAACTGGCTAATGAAATATCCGAGAAATTGATCCTTGATCATATCTGCAGCAAATATGAGCCGGTCCTCTTCTGAAATGTTTTCATTTTCTCTAAAAATTCCTTATCAAACGTACTCAATACTGGAATATCGTTCATCTCATAATAAATTATTACAAATCTCGCGGCCATGTTCGCTAAATAGTGAGCAAAGAACAAAAGGTTGGATAGGCGGAAATTTAGGTGAATCAACTCTGAAAATAGAACGAATAATCAATGAAATTAGAACGAATATTCAATATTATCGGAACTTACTGGCATTTATCACTGATACCACAATGAATGGCGTTGTACACAGAAATACACAATGCATTATTATCTAAAAAAATTTTAAATATACATTTGGAAAAGATTAACAAGGGAATGGTAACTGGTCAGGTTGGAGATATGGAATGAGACCTACTGGACACTAATATGGACCACTGGGGCTTTCGAAATCAGTTTTCAAAAAGTGCCCATTTTGATCTTTGGTCGAGAAAAATCGATAATAAGTTTTGACGATTTTCTACATGCCCAGATTTCGTGGGTCTTATTCAGTTCTCGGCGTGCTTCGAACATGACCGCGTAGCGCAGCCGGGAAGGTACCCCGCTATCAAAAATTTTAAGTTGAGTTCGATACCCGCCATGTGCATTTTTCTTTTGACCCTTTTTGGCAACATTTTCGAGGTTGTGCTTTGCTCGGAGAAGTTGAAAATCGATTTGAAAACGGTTTTTGCTGTATGAACACAAGTCACATTTATCAGATCCACAAAATAAACAAAAAAAAATCAAAAACATAAAAACTAAACAACAAAAACACAAAAAAAAAAGAAAATAAACAAAAAAATAAAATAAAAAAATAAAAAAAAAAAAAAAAAAAATAAAAAGAAAAAAAACAAAATAAAAAGAGAAAAAGTAGAAAAGAAAAAAAGAATAAGAAAATTTAAAGATTATTTTGTGGAACTGATAAATGTGACTTGTGTTCATACAGCAAAAACCGTTTTCAAATCGATTTTCAACTTCACCGAGCAAAGCACAACCTCGAAAATGTTGCCAAAAAGGGACAAAAGAAAAATGCACATGGCGGGTATCGAACTCAACAAAAAATATTTGATAGCGGGGAACCTTCCCGGCTGCGCTACGCGGCCATGTTCGAAGCACGCCGAGAACTGAATAAGACCCACGAAATCTGGGCATGTAGAAAATCGTCAAAACTTATTATCGATTTTTCTCGACCAAAGATCAAAATGGGCACTTTTTGAAAACTGATTTCGAAAGCCCCAGTGGTCCATATTAGTGTCCAGTAGGTCTCATTCCATATCTCCAACCTGACCAGTTACCATTCCCTTGTAAGCACGTAGTCACCTAACGCATGTTATTTCCGTTTCATATCGATATCATTTCGAGGGACAGAGAGCTACAAAGAAGACAACATACCGTACCTCTATGTAGATCAGCGAATAAAAGAGGGAAGGCGCTAGGTTCATCCGCGTAGAGTTTAGATGGATCATCAACGGAAACGTCATCTTGATTACTAAGAGTACGTGAAAAAGTCGAGCTCAATGAGTGGAGAAGTGGATTACTTTGTAAATTGTCAGCCTCTCAGAAAGAGTTCAGCTCCGTAGACTATATTTACCACAACAGCCACTATGATTCGGAAAACTAAAACACGAAATCGTTGATCGGTTGAAGAAAGAGCATGGAAATTACGTAACATTTTAGTATTGTCTGCTTTCGACAGCCGTGATGCTAAATAGATTACGGCACGGATAAATTGTAGCAAGCCTCTACAATATGCAAAGTGCCCTCTACGTGCTGATAGACTTCTGTACAACTGATATTAGCCACGAATTCATATCATTATTCAACAAAAAATTCTGATAAATTTTCAATAACAGAGATCTTTTCGAGAATGCATGAAATCCAGGACCCTGTTTGACAAACTGTTCAAAGTGCTCCGATTGGAACCAAATTTGTAGGGTTCATGCAATGTTCAGCTAAATTGTTTAGGCCACAAACTCATTTACGCCCAAAATCCTGCTCCGGAGTTGTCGGATATTTGAAAAATCTTAACTTTCACAGTTGAGCTAATAATAATGTTAAAAAAGTAAAATTACCACCTTGAAGAGCTCTACAACTTCACTCAAATCACAACATTTGTAGGAGAAATTTTAAGTATCGAAAAACATAAAAAAATCTTTTTTTGACTACTACGTTTTTCACAAAACTTGACAAATATTAGGGTGTCCCATATATTTCTGCATTTTTTTTATTATCTTCGTTCTTATAAATGGAATTGAAAGGCAACAAAGTGCACTGCGTATAGGACTGGTGTACCGTTTTTTTTACCATTGATTACAGGAGGATTCATTGCGCTATCAAGAATGTGCATAAGTTATAGGGAATATAAGTAATAGGGAGTGCACATGTTTTAAAATCAATATTTTGCTTGATCTCAAGAATGATAAGAGCTAAAATCGAATGTGTCACTAATATCGACTGTGCCGTTGACAATAGTCAAAATGAGAATCAATCCGAATTTTGAAATCGCATTGCGTCATCAATATGTAACAAAAATCATTTTTTTTGCACTTTTTATTTTTTTTAGATAAATCAACTTCGTAAAATATTACAGAAAGTATAGCATTAAGTGTCACGTGTTGGTAGCATATTGCATTAAAAAAATGAAAAAGAGCGGCAAGCTAACAAGTGAGAAATTTTGAAAAATTCCAAAAAGTACTCTACATGTGATGTCTTTTTTTTGTAGAATTGGACCACCTTGTTTTTTTTTTGCCAAGATAAATCTAGTATTAGTGCTTATAAATTTACCTTACACTCATACACTGTTGTTCCCACAATCGTGGATTCCCTACTTTATTCACCATAGAGTTAAAAAAATATTCAAAATATCGCAAAAAATCGTCCATTTCTCTTATTACATCATTATTAGCAAATACTTCCCAATTTTAAATACATGATAAAATACCTTAGGAGTAGCATGTACTGCAACACAATTGACTATGAAGATAATCATTGAAAATCTATTCGCAAAATTACTTGGAAATTAAATGCAGAAATATGTGGGACACCCCAATAAATTGTCCGCGCGTATGGGGAAATTGACGACTAACGGAAACGTCGCCCGACCACACCAACTGCCTATAAATACGTTCAAATTGAGTTTCGTCGGCTCAAAATGGGTTTTATTATTTCCTAAAGGTGGATTTTAGCCGGATACAGTGAAAAACACAGAAAAATACCGATAAAATCCATAGAAATCTAACATAAAAGATTTGAATTCGCGGAATTTCGATATTTCCGGACTAATTAAAAAACGTAGTAATGTTACCGCTTTTTTTACTATAGTCTGAATTTTTCAGAATTTATGAAGACCCAATATTCTCACCTTTTAAAAGTTTTTTTTAGGTTCTAGAATGTTCGAAATGACTGGGACAGGTCCAGCGGCCCCTACAATGTTCGAAAAGACGGGTACAGGTCTTGCGGTTTCTAGAATGTTCGAAATGATGGGGACAGACTTTGGAGGTTTACAAACTCAAATAAATATATAAATATATTTATCGCAACAGATAATGTAGTGTAGTTGGTCGATAATGTAGTGTAGTTGGTTGATAATGTAGTGTCAGCCGAAAAAAATCAGCCGGAGAATCGAGGACAACGCCATACACCATGGTTCTCTCATCAATTACTTGTTTTCGAACGAGTGAATACAATAGACTTTTTTTTCCGTAAACAGCGCTTACTCTTCCAGTTCACGCACAATGGCACATATTTGATTATTGCCCATACCAGTTCGCGAGGATATACAATAGTTCAAATTCGGATAGAGCGGTGACTGTATCAGACATCAGGCATCCAACTGTGTAGTGCTCTGAGAAATGTCCCTGCTGCAACGAATCACTGATGGAGTAACTGAACATCAGGCAATTAAATGCAGAAAAACAAAGAAAGATATACAAATGAAGTGCAAAACAGGCGGAAATCTTCGTGTGCTATTGTGCGACTCCGCTCACGGTTCTAGGTGAGTTCCTTCAACATTTATCACTTGCTAGACTAGCCGAGCTGCGCTCGCTAGGGGTAAACCGTAAGATTTTAGTATAATTGCACACGTTTCCTAATTTTTCGAATGAGTGGCGAAGGGGAAGATGATTCCGTTACCAATTGTCAGCGTCTCAGACAGAGTTCAGCTCCATAGACTATATTTTCCACACTAGCCACTTTGATTCGGAAAATTAAAACTACGATATCGTCGATCGCTTGAAGAAAGAGCACGGAAATTACGTAACATTTTAGTATTGTCTACCATCGGCAGCCGTGCTGCTAAATAGATTAAGGAACGGAGAAATTGTAGTAAGCCTCCAATATGCAATGTGCCCTCTCCGATCTGTTAACCTTGCCCCTGCTTCCTAGCTTCGTTACAACGAATATTGCAAAAAAAGGTTGAAGTTCCGTAGAAGGTTTATCGATCGACAGGTCATGCCCATGCTCGTGTAAGTTGTGAAAAATAGGATGTCGCTTCGCTTCCTCGAGATATATCGCCTTTCAACTGTCGCTCTTCCGGACGCTGCAATCGTGTTATGAAAATATTTATTTGTTCAAATATCTTTTAGCACGAACCTTCCAACCTAGCCAGTCTGCTATGATAGAAAATACACGAATTTTGTACAACCGCACGTGATATTCTCTCAACGACGTGACGGCGACGAAGATGTAAATAGGCGCGTACCTGAATAGGTACATATTACTCAGAAATGGGCTTATAGCAGACAGTGAGATGCAGAAATCCAGCAACTCCATGCACAGAAAGCGCTCCAGATCCCATCCACTGGGGGCAAAGAAGAAAACAATGAAGAAAAAGAAACACATGCATACGATAGGTAGGGAAGTACCCATGAAGATGAGTATGAACTGAGGGCACCAATTGATCAAGCATAAGAGGGTAATAGGTGTACCTTCAGCACGCTAAGGTTCTCCTTAACCTGAAAGGCATGGGCAACAGAGTAACGTCCAGAGCGGCCGGAAAGCGCTCGAAGCGTTCGAGTATTGACCCGAAAAGAGTGTATAAATAACTGAAAGATAAATATAACATAATGTCAAACAGGAAAATGCTTACAGAAATGCTGAACAGCAGAATGCCAGCGAACACAACCATATTAGCCTCGTGCGGAATGAAATCTGTATTTCGGAAATTTTGCCGTTTTTCGAATTTCAAAACAAACCGAATTCGCAGAGCACCACATTAATCCAGCTTGGAACGTTTGCGATTAATTCGACCACAATTACGATCGTGAGAGTAAGGGAACTCCCGCGTTCGTACCATCTTAAAATGTAGTTTTATCATAATACATTTGCGTACCTCCAAAATTTTGTGGCAATGAATCGTTCAAAAGAGAGAGCACCTAGTCTGAAATCAGTACAGCATAAACAAACAATCAGTTGCTAGCAGACAGTGAGATGCAGATATGAAAATTCAAGTACGGAAAAAGTTTATAACACGTGTATCCTGAGAACATGTAGCAATATTTGCCCCCTCCGGAACAACTTGCAAAAATTTCAATCGATTTCGCCCATACTATAATATGAGAACACACTAGGGACCAATATTCGAAAAATATTGGAACGTTTGTTTTTTCATTTGTCCCGAAACCGGTAATTAGGGATTTTCCGGTCCTAGGGCCGGCTATATCATATCTCAGCTCCCCGATGAGCTAGAGACCTGCGGTTTGGCTTAAAAAATCCGGAAAAATGTGGAGAAAAACTTTTGTCAAATCACCAAAGACGTAGGACTATAAATAAAAATGCTAAAAATAAAAATACAGTATTTTTGAGTTTTCAAAAAATCTGGCCCTATCTAGAATGTAACTTGCAGGGAATTTTATTGCAGAATATGAAAGAGTTAGTTCATATAAACAATATAAAAAATAAAAATGGGCAACTTTATCGTCCTCCCGACCATCTTCTTTGAGCTCGAAAGTGTCACATCGCATTTGTGACCAACCTTTTCTAGCTCCATTTTCTTACCGTTTGTGAAATCCTAGGGTAATATCACTCAATTAACATAAAAACGTATTATAATGAATATTTATCACAATTGGAATCAATTCGCCACCATCACTTTTTCGGACCATGACCCTGGGTTCATGCCTCGAAAGTGACCCAACACCATGAACCCGGGTTCATGGTCCAAAATAGACATGAAAAGTCATGATTGAGAAACTTCAATTGTTATATGCCGATTTGTAGCCTAGTCTCCAACAAAATTTTCACCACCGGAAATACCGTAATCCGAGGCTGTGAAATCGAGAACTGATTTTGTAAATGAAGAATTAGATATTTAATTTTAAAAAAATCAATTTGCGATAATCGAATTACGGTATTTCCGGTGGTGAAAATTTTGTTGGAGACTAGGCTACAAATCGGCATATAACAATTGAAGTTTCTCGATCATGACTTTTCATGTCTATTTTGGACCATGAACCCGGGTTCATGGTGTTGGGTCACTTTCGAGGCATGAACCCAGGGTCATGGTCCGAAAAAGTGATGGTGGCGAATTGATTCCAATTGTGATAAATATTCATTATAATACGTTTTTATGTTAATTGAGTGATATTACCCTAGGATTTCACAAACGGTAAGAAAATGGAGCTAGAAAAGGTTGGTCACAAATGCGATGTGACACTTTCGAGCTCAAAGAAGATGGTCGGGAGGACGATAAAGTTGCCCATTTTTATTTTTTATATTGTTTATATGAACTAACTCTTTCATATTCTGCAATAAAATTCCCTGCAAGTTACATTCTAGATAGGGCCAGATTTTTTTGAAAACTCAAAAATACTGTATTTTTATTTTTAGCATTTTTATTTATAGTCCTACGTCTTTGGTGATTTGACAAAAGTTTTTCTCCACATTTTTCCGGATTCTTTAAGCCAAACCGCAGGTCTCTAGCTCATCGGGGAGCTGAGATATGATATAGCCGGCCCTAGGACCGGAAAATCCCTAATTACCGGTTTCGGAACAAATGTCCTATATTTTTTCGAATATTGGTCCCTAGTGTGTTCTCATATTATAGTATGGGCGAAATCGATTGAAATTTGTTCCGGAGGAGCTCCGCATTCTCGTGATTCGCGTGATAATACGTTCAGATCACTTACTGACTGATGAAATATCCGAGAAAATGATCCTTGATCATATCAGATGCAAAAATGAGGATGTTTCCTTCTGAAAAAATAACATTTCATATCAACCGTAATTTCAAAACCCACTCAATACTGGTAAATCGTTAATCTGATAATAAACAATTACAAATCTTGCAGCTACGTTTGCCACATAGTGAAATATCAACAAAATGTTGGTTAAGCGGAAATTGATATGAATCAACGCTGAAAATAAAGAAAAAACCAGAAAGTCTTGAACTGCGCAACGTACTTGCATTCATGATTGAGATGGCAACGAATGGTAGTAATACCAGCGTTACACAATGCATTATAATCTGAATATTAAATGTTAAAGATGAAAAAAAACTTGACACGGTGCCTCTATGTATATCAACGGATAGAAGACGGAAGGCGCTAAATTCATCCGGGTCGAGTTTAGATGGATCATCAACGGAAATGTCATCTCGAATCCAAGGAGATTGCGGAACAGTTGAATTAGTTGAACCTATCAAATTGAGTTTTGCGCTAAACTATACTCAACACAATAGTATCCTGAAAATACATTCGACAATATCGCCATTCGGTTGAAGAACTAAGGAATGAAATTAGCTCTCTTTTTTTATCATTTTTACGCCTTATTGAAATAATTTGAAAAAATGGATTTATAGGTAAGGTGAAAAAGGTAAAAGTAGGGTTTTTCAAAGCGCAGAACACACACAGGTTTCCTTTGTCGCTATGCACGCACCACTTAGCAAATAACTGTATGAAAGCCACTCGCAAGACATCGATTCTTGAAAGACACTGTTTCTTGTGATTGATTACAACTTACAAAATGGAGTCAGCCTACAAAATGTAACATCTGCCCTCTCCGTGCTTTGCACAGCGTTACAGAAAAAAATATTCATGAATTCACCATTGCTTCGCTGCGAACAAAACGCAGCTCCATCGCATCTTTTTTTGCCAGATCGCTTGAGATCTCACGAGCATTCCGTAAGGCCGCAGCGCCCACAAAATTATACTACCTCACAAGCTTGCTAATTGTGATACTCGTTTATCAGGAAAGTGAGATTAGATTTTGTTATCTGAGCATTACTGTTTTCCTCATTTCAATTTTGATAAAAAAAACTGAAGCCTCAATGCGAATACAAATATAGAAAAAAAATTCAAGTGAATGTCATTATTTGGAAATGTAGGTTTCTGATCACACTCTCAATGCGGTATACTGTAGAATGTAAGTGGATAGTTCGAGGATCACTGATCTCGCAAACGGCATCAACATCTTGTATGAGTTGAGATCGCATCATTTACAAATTCACATGCAAACTAATTATTTACTATTATTCAGAATATCCTTATCGGATGATTTCCGATATTTTCCTAAATTTCGCGAAATTTTTCCTCGTAAGAGCTATCATATTTATGCCCATGCTTGAGCAAATTGCGAGAAATATGAAGTCGTTTCGCCTCCTCGAGAAACGTTTCCGTTCAACTGCCGTTCTTCCGGGCGCTGTAATACAATTGTACGACGTGACACGTAAATTATTGAACACTTCAGTGTAGGATCAACATTGATCGTTATTTGATAGAGTATACGAACCTTCCATCCTAGCCAGTTAGCTATGCTAGAAAACGCGCAAATATTGTATAGCTGTACGTGATATTCTCTTATGGAAGTGATGGAAAAATAGAAGTAAATCGGAGCGTAACTGAATTGGTCAATTGTACTCAGAAATAGATTTGTTTATATACATTGCGATGCTGATTTCGAGCAACTCCATGCACAGAAATCGCTCGCGGTCCCATCCAGCCGGAGCATAAAAGAAAACTATGAAACAACCAAAGCAGATGCATACGACAGGCAGGGCAGAGCCCATGAAGATGAGAATGAACTGAAAAAAAACTAAAACTAGTGAGGTATTCGAGAGGCTGTAGACATCGTTTCTCGTTTTTTTCTTTAGAATGTTTCTATTTTTTTTTTTGCAGTTCTCAGAATAGATGGATCACCTTGAGGACACTGAGGTTCTCTTTGACTTGGAACGCGTGAGCAACTGAGTACCGGCAAGAACGACCGGAAAGCATTCGAAGTGTGCGAATATTGTGCCAGTAGGAGTATGCATATAGCTGAAAGACATTGTCAATCCATATTGTCATGAATGATGTGCTTACGGAAATGCTAAACAGCAGAATTCCAGCGAACAAAACCATGTTGTCTTCGTGCTGAATGTATTCTGCATTTCGAAAATATTTTTTTATTATTCTTTCGAAAAATCAAACCGAATTCGCAAAGCACAACATTAATCCAGCTTGGGACGTTTGCGATTAATTCGACGAAAACTACGACAATGAGCGTAAGCGAACTTCCGAGCTCGTACCATCTTAAAATAGTAGCTCATCATAAACTATAACGTACATGTTCATACCTCCATAATTTCGTGGCAATAAATCGCTCAAACGAGAGTGCTCCTAGTCTGCAATGGAACCCGTAAACAATCATGTTCAGATCACACTACTGGCTAATGAAGTATCCGAGAAATTGATCCTTGATCATGTCAGCGACAAATATGAGGATGTCGTCTTCTGAAAAAATATATTTATTTTCTCTGTAAGCACTTTGAAAAGCGCACTCAATACTGGAACATCGTTCATCTCATAATAAATTATTAAAAATCTCGCCGCCACGTTGACTGTGTAATGAATAATGAACAGAATACTGGATAGGCGGAAATTTAGGTGAATCAACTCTGAAATCAGAGTGAATATGATTTCGATTTAATCAAAACATACTGGCACTCAATGTTGATATTGCAATGAACGGCATTATACACAAAAATATGCAGTGCAATATTATCTTAAAAAAAAAAGTAGGAAGAGGTGAAATTAGAAGCTTCTTCATGTAACCTATTTTGTTTCCACTGGAAACACAGCACAAGGAGAGATCGAGAAGCTCGATAGAGCAGAAAACGCACAGTACCTCAATGTAGATCATCGAATAGAAGAGGGAAGGAGCTAGATTCATCCGGGTAGAGTTTAAATGGATCATCAACGGAAACGTCATCTTGAGATCGTGGACCAGCTCGAACTTAATAAATTGTGAAGTAGGAGGTCTCCTTTTATCCTCCCAGCCTCCCAGACGATCTATATAAAAATTTATCTTCGCCCGGCGCTTAACAGTATTAATGATAACATATGAGGTATGAGGTAAATACAATCTGTTTTGACCTATATTTATCACTATATCTACGTCAATTCGGATAAGATAGACTACGATTTCGACGATCATTTTTAGAATAAACACGGAAATTACGTTACCTTTTTTGACGGCCGTGGGACGAAAAACGAATGCCCTCGACGCGCTGTTGGATGGACTGCAGTACGCTGCTGATCAAAGCTTTCTTATGTAGCAGCCGGCCTACGGGATCTGGAACGGGATCTACTCAATCTGAACAAGTGGGAAGGTGGGAGCTGATTGATAATTAGTTGCCACCCAGATGGAGTACAGCTCTAAATATTGTTTACTACAATAGCCACACTGAATACTGAAACTACAATGCGATTGCGGAAAATAAATTCCATAATTTCGTGCTTCTTCCGTTAGTGATGAAAAGTGATAGATTGTGATAGATTGAACTGATTAGTATACAATAATATTTACAACGAACATGGAAATTAACGAAATAAATATACAGTGCCCATCTCTACTCTTTTACATTTATCTGAATCGTGATTGCTGAAAAGGGCATGTTCTCGATATGAATGAACCTGAACTATGATTAAAATTGCGTAATTTAAGTTCAACTCAGTGTATTCATCGACATTATATTCGCTAAACATTCTTAGAAACAACAACCCAAACTCGGTTCCACTCTCACATGACGAGAAGAATGCCTTTGCTGCGCAGGAGAAGTGTTTTGGAAATGATATCGAAGAAGCCTTACGCCTTCATCTCATTATCCACGAATTCATACAAATATTCCTGCTACTTCTTTATAATCAATTTATCGGAATTAAAAGTCAATAATATCCATAGTCAATAATGTCAATAAGTCAATAATGTCAATAATACACGTCATAAAAACTTTTTTTTTAAAAAGTCCATTCACATTGTATCAATTGATTGTTCAAGCCCATGCTTGAGTAAGTTGCGCGAAATACGATGTCGTTTCTCCTCCTCTTGAAAATGTATCGTTCACCTGTCGTTCGACCGGGCGCTGTATCATTTGGAAAATATTAATTCGTACAACTAATGTACCTTCCACCCCAGCAAGTCTGCAATCTTGGAAAACACGCGAATTTTGTACAATTGAACGTGGTATTCTTGCATGGAGGTGATGGCGACATAGGCGTAAATAGGCGCATAGCTGAAATGATCAGAAATTTCTAGGAAAGTGACTGGTACAACAGACAGAGCGATGCAAAAGTCAAGCAATTCCATGCAGAGATATCGCTCGAGATCCCATCCAGGAGGAGCAAAGAAAAATATTGCAAAGAATACGAAGCAGGCGCACACGATTGGTAGAGAAGTGCCCATGAATATAAGAATAAACTGAAATTTAAGACAATAGTTTATTTTTTCTACAAAGATCTGATCAATTATAATTGTTCAACAACAATGAAACAAAGTACGTACTTTGAGCACTCTAAGATTCTCCTTGACTTGGAACGCTTGCGCAACTGAATATTTACCAGAGCGACCGGAAAGGGCTTGAAGCGTTTGTAAATTGTCCCGATAAGAGTATGCATATAACTAGACGATTCTCATTTTATCAAAACCTTACAAAAATACTCGCTTACAGAAATACTGCACAGGAGAATACCAGCGAACAAAACCATGTTTGTTTCATGCGGTATGTAACCTGTATTCGTTAATTGTCTTGCTATTATGTAAAATCATACCATATTCACAGAGCACTACATTAATCCAGCTTGGCACATTTGTCATTAATTCAACGATAATTAGGATGGTGAGAGTATGCGAACTTCCGCGTTCGTACCACCTACAAATATCCTCATAAACTACAAAATAATTCCCCTTACCTCCATAATTTTGTGGCAATAAAACGTTCAAACGAGAGTCCACCTAATCTGAAATCAATCCAACACGTAAACAATATTTTTTCTGATTATACTTACTGGCTAATGAAATATCCGAGAAAATGATCCTTGATCATATCAGAGGCGAAAATGAGTTTGTCTTCTTCTGGAAAAAATTAAATTTAATCCAAGTAGTCGTTGAAAGGCGCACTTAATACTGGAATATCGTTCATCTCATAATATATGATTACTAATCTCGCAGCCACATTAACTAAATAATGAATAGCTATCAAAATATTGGATAGTCGGAAATTTAGGTGAATTATCTCTGAAAATATTACTAATATGAACTGGAACTGAATAAACGAGAATCTTACTGGCGCTCATCATTGAGATCACAACGAACGAAGCTATGCAGATTATTAAACAATGCATTATTATCTGAAGATAATTTGTGAGCTGAAGAAAAGATAAAAACAACGATGTCCTCCCATCTAAAGACCTTTCCAGAATAACGCAGAAAAATATAAACGCAGTACCTCTATGTAGATCATTGGATAGAAGAGGAAAGGCGCTAGATTCATACGGGTCGAATTTAGATGGATCATCAACGGAAACGTCATCTTGATTCCAAATATATTGTGGAATAGACGAATAACCTAGCCAATTGAACAGAACCTATAAGATCGAGTTCTGCTCAAAACCATATTAGCCGTTATAGCCACGACGATATCGATAAATAAAACTACGAGTGAAGAATACAATCTAATACTTCATTTTTCTCGCACTCAGCAATTCAAAAATGAAAATAAAACGCACTCGCCGCTAAGTCATGTTGAACGAACCATTATTTTCCACTTTCCCATGTCTCGAACATTCAAACAGACGACATAGAAAACCCGAACATTGTCTGAGTCTGAATGATATAATTTCCATTCCCTAGACTTTCTCAGAAACGAGAACCCAAACTCGGTGAGAGTCTCACATGCTTGACATTTCGTTGACTACGTATGCCTGTCGGTCAAGATGAATGCGTTTGCAATATTCGGAAAGACAAAATAATAGTGTTTTTGAAAGTGAGAAGAAGATAGCAGAAGCATTACGTTTTCTGCGTTGAAAATGGCTGAGTGTAGTGTCATAGATTTCGTCCAAAACATTGTCTTCCTATCAAACCTCACTCAATCGTAAATTCAGGTAAGCGCAGTATGTTTCATGAACGATACCAGTTCGGCTCCGCTATCTATCCTGTCCTCATATTCTTCTGGAAGCGAATCCGACTGCAGATTGGAGTGTTTGAAGGAACATGAAGACCATTTTTTGACCATTTTTTTCAAACAAAGGAAAAATAGATTAAAGTGCAGTGGACTGTCGTATGTAGACATAGAAAGAAGGGGTTATTGCATTCTACACCGAACACGGACATCTGACGAAAGGATTATCCCCAAATTCGTTTATCGAGCGAAAAAGTTCAAAGGTGGAATGTGCTTCGAGCTCCTCGGGTTCGAATTCCGGGTAATGGTCTTTTTCATGTTTCTTTTGTTTTTTTTCAATATAATTAATGTGGTTAATCGATTCGGGCCGTGAATGTTGATTGAACGCACACCGGAGATACCACCTGTGGAGACTTGGTGTTGCCACACAATTAAAAGAAGGCGACTATACAAAGAAATGCGCCTAGTAGCAGGCTCTCGTTATCGCATAATAGCTCACACGTAGTAGTCATTTCTGCTCACTGATGTCCAATTGTGTCACCTTCATGAATGACAGGCGTGATATGCCGGAGAATCATCGTGAGCTCATAATCAGCTAAGTGTTGTGATGTTTGGCGACCATAAATATGACCGACGCCTCTTCTATTTCCTGATACGATGAGAAAAGATACCATAATATGTCAGCATTTCTTGTACATAGCGCATCGTAAGAATCAAAAGACTACCAGAAAGGAATACCGCGTTCGTTTCATGCTTGCAAATTAATATCACACTTCCATTTTCTCAGAACCTCCCGAAATCGAAATAATGGACGAGTTTGCATGGCGCATGGCCCGCTCAGTCTATCCGTTCCTGGCTGCAGTAGGAGCAACTGGCCTCATTCTCAACACAATTCTTCTACTGGCTACTGTTCGTGCCAAGTAAGAGATGTCTGATATCGGATGCAAATTGTTCGATTAGGCTCATTAATAAAAAGTCCCGCTATACTGAATATTCCACATGATTATCGGACCGAATTTTCTCAACGAGGCAAGAAAAATCAGTTGGTACGCCATGCACATCAGAGCTCTCACCTATCCTGGCCTCTTGATGAATGTTTTGTAATCGTAATCGTAAATCGATACTGAATATCATCAGTCGATCATCCTCGAGTATTCCAGATCTCTGCGATCGACAACAAACTTGCTCATCGGATGCTGTGCCGTGTTTGATATCATGCACGAGGTCCGTTTATCCCCCGGAGATATTTTTGATGATTGTGATTATTTATAGACCGGTTACTTTATCCAATTCCCCATCCTCTTCTCCGACTACTACATTGACAGTTTCTACTGCAGTTGCATGCAGGTGTGCAGGCCTTGCAATATCTATCAAAATCAAACCCAAATTACTATGTTCCCTTTCAACATGTGTTTGCATTCTAACCAGTCCAAATCCTTGATGTCCTACAATTGCCGCGAAGCCGTTATTACGTAACTCTTCCGATCTCATTTCAGCTGCTGCCTGCCATCGGTCGCGCGGCGGGTGCATTCTGTGTGTTGTGCACGGGCGTCGACCGTATGCTGTGCATCGTGGACGCAGCTTTCTACCTGAAAATGGGCAAGGCGCGTATACTGATTGTGAGTAAGGTCTACCGTCGACTGAAGACCACTTTAAATGCAAAGTTTTTTTTTTAATTTTGGGGAAAACTGATATTTTTCTCGTGTGCTGAATAAAGGTAGCCGTTGTTTAATACACCTGGTGACCACCTTCCGATGGCAGTGATCACTGCTTAGTCTCCAGTTGTAAATCGTGATGCTAGTGCTCTCCCTATCTTCCCTACGATCGGGACATTGCTTTCACGGCTCTATAAGAAATTCTTGCAGTGTCACCTCCTCGCTATATCATTATTCTGCGGCTGGACCGTGTACCTCATGGTAGCTTATTGGACTCCCAAGTAAGCGGGTATTCGAAATTGAGACATAGATTTTTTTTAAATTGTAATCATAGTTATGCTTCATTTTGCAGGCAGCAGATTTGTTCGATGCCCGCTCCGTTCCATGGAGAATCTCTTGGCTTGTGGTCGCACTCGATCACAATTGTCAATATATTCTCAGCTCTAATCTACTTTGTTACTTGGCAGGCACTCAAGCGACGAGAAGGTGCGAAAAAGTAGCATATTCTACTACCTCCACGAGTTAGACCCAAAATGCAATCGAGATTGTGTTGCAGTTTCGCACTTCAAGCAGAAGATCTTCCACAGTATCGCAGTGGTGATGGCGGTCGAAGTGACAGGATGGTTCATCTCATCTATTCTCATCAATCTATCCAAGATCTACGTTGTGCCGGGTACGTTCCGACTTTGGCGAGCAGGACTAATTGTAAATTAGAAGTCAATTTTTTTGATAGCCACCACTGGAATAATGAGGAATTGAGCAAGGGATTATAGAGCGTCGTCCGCCCTTCCACTATGCCGCTTGCCTCTTCGTTAACAGTGGCATCGCCGTAAAGGCGTTAGTCTACTGCTACATCAGGTATGGAAATCGATCTGACTCCATTTGCTGAATCTGAATGGTTTCAGTTGCGAGTACCGCAGTGCGATTCGATCCGTTCTCTCGCTGCCTCCAACGAGCGAAGTGACCGACCTGACCATTCAAGCTTCATGGGCTGCCACGCCGAATCCGCCTGTCGACAAGAAAGTGCCTCTTTCCCCTACAACATTGTACCAAGATTGTACAAAGCCCGGTGCAAAGTCCCGTATATCGAATCACAACATTGCACCAAGCCCGGTACAAACTACCGTATATCGAAAAACAATACGACCGGTATATCACAAATCGGTTGTTGTTATTTGATTATGAATGTCAACGTTCATTACGAAGAAAGATTTTACACACTGATGCATTGATACACCAGGGCGGTTGTGAGAGCAGGACAAATGTGTTCGGGGATATCGTATATCGATGCAAGCGTGTCGTTTCGTTTCGTTCAACACATTTCGCGACACGGAAAACTCGAAACGTTTGAATTGATAATCATTTCAGAGTTTTCGGTGCAGAAAACGGATTCATCGTCATCGTCGATGTTCGTTCGTAGTAGTGCGGGCATCTGGATCTTCGGAGATACGCCGACGTCCTCGCTGTACAATCGTAGCTTTCGATAGATCTCGCTGCGATTTATTAGATTTCATGTGTTTGTGCGCTTTCTCAATGCCTATTCATCATTTCCAGATAATCATTTATTCGTGAAAGTACAATGAAAATAATCCGGGTGATCACTAGGACCATCATACAGGCAACATTTCAAAGGTCAGCCCCAGTGTAAGACAAAGAATGTATCGTCGGTCGGACTGCAGACGACGCTTTCTGCTTTGCGACTATATTTATCTCGAGCGGCAGCCAGTCGGCAACGAATCTGCAATAAATGCAATAGTTGCCTTTATACCTCGATCCCTCGATTAATCGTTGCCTCGATCAATCGTTGCCTCGATCAATCGTTTCCCCTTTTCGCTAATGTACTAAACATGCACCTTCTATACGGTTGAATGTAGTATAGCGTGAGCAACGGATTTACCAGCGCAGGGATGACCGCGATCTAAATTACGGATGGATTGGCTAGAAGTGACTTTCAGGCATTCTCTCTCAACACCACCCTGAATAAACGTTTCCGCTACGACATTGTTCAAGGTTAGCAAAAACATCATTTTCGGAAACTCTTTTTATATAAGCTTAATTTCTAACCGTATATTCAGCCTTTTCCATCTCAACCGAGTGATAATAGTCGCTCATCTGAAGAATCGATAAGATCAATTTTTCCTTATTCTAAACTGATCCATTTGAAAAAAAATGGCTGTGTTCGAATAGGCATCGCACATGGCAATAGACATTGTCAATAAACATTTGCAAAACAAAATTGTTTTAAAAAAATGTTTCTGTGAAATATCGCCATTTCATTATTCATTATCATTATGGCTTACTTGCACAAACAAGAGCACGAATGAGATGATGGCACACCCGGGCAGCATCGCGTGAATTGTGAGCACCTGCACGGCAGAAAAAAAACTGAGACGATTCATGTTTACTCTGTTTTCATTACTCACTGTAGCGGCGAAATAAACGATTGTGAAAATGTGCAAATATGACTGTTAGCCCCATACGAACCTTGACGAGCGCATGGTGCATTTCTCTCGTGCGCTTGCTCATCTTTTCTGCGTTCGCGGATAGAATTGAGATCGCCTGCAAGGTTCGACTAGTTTTCATGTCTGTAAGCATTCGAACTACGAGGGATCATCATTACCATCCTTCTCGCGAGGAATATGTACGTGTACAGTACACTGGGGAAGACGAGACAGTAGCCGATGGTGGCCATGGACGAGGGAGCGCCTGCATCTACGTATCCTGTGAGAAGTAGAGGTCGAATTACGGGTAATCGTCTCTTCATTTCACACACTCTCTCGCCTCTCGGATCGCTGAGAGATTACAAGAAATGAAGAGGCGATTTCCCGCATTTCTATACTGAGAATGACAGTCAAAGATCAGTTTGTAACGCCTTTATCCCATCCCCATACTATCGAATTGAGAAAAAAAACCGTTTTTTCTCAGAATAGTTGATGTAGTAATCACAATCACGAGTATGAGGGAAACAAACAATAATAGCACCTGATACAGCGTAATCGCTGCTGTGGCCGAAACCATAAACGGCGGAGATGAAATTAAAATGAAATATGGTTTGTGATTCGAAAAGATTAGAGAAACTGCTTTGAGGAGACTAGAAAATAAAGACTTCCTAAAGAAATGCGGTTGGATGTTTCGGTCCATTGGGTCGTGGACACCCAACCGCCTCACGAAGGGTGGACCTCGTCAGCACGACGCCCTTCGCAAGTGGGGAAGCAAGAAAGATATGGAATGAAGAAGAAGAAAGTAAACAACAAACAACTAACGCGCAAATGAGTCTATGTATAGCGCAAATCAACCAACGGGGACAGTAAGTATTTCATATCAATTTAGGCAAAAAAAGGTGTGTGGAGAATAAACAAATTTGACAGAGAGAGAAGAAACATCCGATCATTAGTGTGACTGATTGCTGACTGGGGGAAGAAGTAGGGGAAGAAGGGAAGCGATCGGTCGATTGAGAGAGGAGAGACGGAAGAGAAGGTCAACAAGAGAGGAAGGGAGAGGGGATTTGAATGAGGAATTGGGTTAATGTTTTGAAACCCATCAAACATTTGGCTAATTTAATTTCAATAAAACAACAATGCACGAAGGGTTAGTGAGGAGTACATAGAGAAGGGACCAATTGATCCCCACTCCCGCACTATTTTTGTGGCTTAGATTATCATACATTTTGGATAATGCTCATGCAAATATCATTATTACAAACTGAGTATTTTAGCGATATTGCTGGAGTTCTGTTCAAAGTTAGATATAGTCTAGAGTATACGATTTCCTTGGGGTATTGAATCTGCAGGAAATAATGTGTAAGTTGACGAGTTCTTTCCAAAAAGTGTTCGAATAGAGAACAGTTTCGGAAGATGCGAATTATTTCGCCATGTAACGTGTTCAGACCCATACTAATTGGAATATTCGACTCATAATGTGGGTATCTAACGACTGAGAATGAGTAGTCATCGGTCTTATTGTAAAGTGAGGTTTGAACCGTACCAGTGTTGGTTACTGTAACAGACAAGTCAAGGAAGGCTGACTCTTTCGGACTTGTATTAGTCTGTTCCAGAGTGAGTGATTGGTGATACATATCGGTCGTTATACTCATGAATTCGTCTTTTTTGTCGGAAATATGAAAGAGATCATCTATATATCGAAAAGTTCGATTTAGCGAAAATGTTAGGGTATGTCCAATTCGAATGTTGTTGCGAATGTATTGGTATTCCATGACAGCAAGAGTAAGATCTGCTATTTGAGGAGATGCGTTATTGCCTTGAGGAATTCCTTTTCGCTGTTGATATAGTTTTCCACCATAATAGGCAAATGAGTTTCGTAGAATAAAATCAACAATTCCTTTGAGGTCGGTTTTGTGATATGATCTTCCACTGGTACTCGAGTTATTTCGGTCATATCTGACATTTGTTCCTTGAACTACGATGTATTCTGAACCGGCATTTTTGAACATTAAGTCAAAGAGGTAATATATCTTTTCTTTCACTACATCATGTGGAAGATTGGTAAACAATGAGGAGAAGTCAGCGCAGAAAATTTCGGAATTTTTGTTTTGAACTGTACTCAATTGCTGAACCACGCGGAACGTATTTTGTATGGAAAAGAATCGATTGATTTTATCATGACTTGTAATGCTATTGCAATATCTTCTAAAGTGACCATGTAAAAATCTGAGAATCTTCTGCAGTTCGATAGAAAGTGGTTTTAACGTACTGTCATGTGCACCAGTAATGAATCTAAATTTTATCGGATTCTTGTGCATTTTAGGAATTCCGTATATTTTAGGTAGATTTCCTTCTGTTTGCGGAGTAATTCCAAAGCTTCGTGTGAATTTCTCATGATTTAATTTGATGTTGACTGGATCAAGTTGATCTTTGATCTCGTAGGTTTTGCCATCACTGCTCTGCGTATTAAGCTCTTTTTCCATAAATTGAAGGTACAGCTTCTTACAAGTAATTGCATAGTTTCCTGATGCTTTGTCAACCATTGTGATCACGAAATCTCTGTGTAATTCTGCCACTTTTCTGATTAGAGTTTTCGTTTGAACATAATCATGTTGATGTAGTCGCAATTTGGTATTTATTTTCTCGGAGATGATGCTAGTGAATGTATCGTAAATGGATGGTATTTTATCCTTTGAAGTTTTATGTTTTCGTATAAGATTTGCAAATAGATTTTGGCACGACTCTCGCACAGCATCTAGTATAGTATTTCGATCAGTGAAAGTTCTTACTCTGAACTTGGTTCCCTTATCAAAGAGATTCCTTAGCCCAGAATCAGCAATTATATTTGTGTTTCCTGAGCAAACATGGTTATAGTGCTGATCAACGAAATTCGAATATTTGTGACAATTACATGTAGAACTCAGGATGGTTTGAATCTCTTGGGTGCTCAAGTTTCTCAGGAACTTTCCATAGTTGCAAAGAAACTGTGAGGTCGAATTGTTTAGAGAGTAAGTGATTTGCACACGAGGTACCGTATTTACATCTCCAGTGATTTCTTTCAAAACGTCACGAACTCTATCGGAATTTAGAACCTTTGGGAGTTTTAGTCTTTCCATGAACTTTCCGAAATACTGTA
>LS487879.1:3914-15627 GCA_900490705.1 Pristionchus arcanus
TCTACTTACTCTCTAGGGGGTACATGATCTCAATGAGTATTACCTCATTCTTCTCACATTCGATGGCAAAGGTCAATCCTTGAGTCTCCCTCCCTCTCCCTCCCACCCCCTCCCTCTTCTTCTCTCTCTATACCTATCATCACATGGTAGTTATTCATTACAACTCGATCATCTTCTCAATACAAAGCAGTTCTTCACTTCTTCACTCGCAACTTCTCCATTTCAACCAAAAATTGGTACTCTTATCTACTAGTAGTACTTCGATACTCGTATCTCTTTCTCTTCTCTCTCTAATCTACATTGAATACTTCACTATTTCTCACTTACTCTAATTCTCTATTCATTCACTCTTCTCATTTCCATTCTTTTTAACCAGTTTTTTTCTTCATCCAATGTCTCAGCCCCTCTCTGTACGGGAGTAAGATCCCATCGGCTATTATACATCCCGACACTTTCTGTTTTCGTCCTTTGTTCCGTATACATTACTTACCGTAATCCCCCCTCTCTTGCAGATAGTGAAGTCTCTACAGTAGGACACGACCATCCGTCGTTGATTAGTGTAGACTGTAGAAGAAGGAAGGATAGATCAAGAGTAGATATCGATTGAATGACATTGGAGAAATTAGAAGGAGAAGACGATTCAATGGCAGAATGCAAGGTAAGCAAATGTACTTTACTGGTCTTATCATTACTCCCTCCCCTCACCCTTCCTCCCTCTCCCCCTCCCTCCCCCCTTCCTCCCTTCATCCTTGTTTCATACTCTCGTGTCCCTCTGTACCACTACAGTACTTCATCCCATCACTCAATCTCCCTTCAGTTTCCATTCGTCCCTCCTTCATCAATGGAACAATTCATGCATCAATTCTTCCCTCCTCATCCCGTCAAGAAAGAAGTTGTTGAAGAGGTACTGTAGATTGATTAGATTACGGTACTCAATCTCAATCGATTTCAGGTTTCTGAGGATCCGTGTGAAGGAGTTTTCGCCTCCCACCACGAATATTCCCCTGAAGAGCACGCAGCGACCTGTGAGTACTGTAGATTACGGTAGTCTGAGAATACTGTAGAATGGAGATTGATTGGTATTGATTTCAGCGAGTGAACGAGATGAAAGCCCGGATACGGTATCGAATTCGCCCGATGGAGGAGAGGAACAAGAACAGAAACCACAACAATTGAATGACCATTTACAACGTAAGTTCTCGTCTACAGTATCCAATTACACGATTGAAGTCTATCATTAACTGACTCTTCTCTTTCAGAACAATTGCTAGTATTCCAACAAGCATTGCAAGCGAAGATGGTATCGAATGGAAGTATTTCCCCTTCTTCCGATTCGAGTAAACGAGGATCAAAGATTGATAATCTAGCAGGGAATCTAGCAGAGAGATTGGGTCAAGTGCAGACTTCAGTCTCTTCTCCATCCCTTCCCTCCTTCCCTTCTGCAGTCTCTTCCATCCTTGGTCATTCTGCATTCCAACCTCAAATGGGAGCACTTTCTGCCCTTGCAATGCAATTGGCACAGAATCAATCAGGAGGAGGAATGGGAATGAATCAATCAAATCCCCATCAATCAGTTATCCAACCCAATCCATCCCCTCTTCCTTCTTATCTTCTTCCCAAACAAGAGCAAGTGCAACAACTACAGCAGACTCAGCCTTCATCAGGGACGACTCCTCAAGGATTCACTCAAACTCCCAAGAGAAAGAGACAAAGGAGGTACAGTAAAAATCGATTGAGGGATACAGTATGATTATCTTCCTTGCAGGAATCCAGTCTGGCCGTATTTCATAGTTGAGGATGGAGTGGCCAAGTGCAAGCAGTGTGCTTACTCAACTAAATCAGTCTTCTCAACGAATCTGAAAGTTCATCTTCGATCACATCATCGACCTGATTATGAGAAGGTAGAGAGAGAAATCGATGGAGTAGAGAGATGATTCCTCCTTTAGGTGATTGAAGCAGAGGATCAACTCAATTTGAATGCTCTTCTTCTCTCTGGAAATGCAGCTGCAGGATTGGCAGGGAAAGATAATAGGAAGAGAAGTCTTCCACCAATGACTTCTTCCATTCTTATGACCATCTCAAAGTGTGAGTTCTACTGAAGAATCTGATCTGAAGAGAGAGAGAGTCCATTCCTACTCTCGTCCATTTACTACCCCTTAGAGGACGAATGTACTTTTTGTGATAGGAAGAGTCTAATCAGGTCTTATCAGTAAAGAGAAGTGAAGGGAGCCCGTAGGGGGGAAGGATGGGGAAAGAGAAAGAGTGACTGTACTATCCTCACACAGAGTAAGTGTCGATCTATCGTCATAGTTGAATGAGTCAGTAAAGAGTATCAACAAGTGAGATAAGAACCCTGAGGAGTAGTACTCCATCCCTCCTCCCCTCCCCCCCCTCTCTCTCCCCCTTCCCCTTCTTCATTGTTTACCCTCGTGACAAGAAGGGACGAAGCTTAACAATGTCTCCATCCACTCCCAAATTGGGGACTATCTCTCTCTCTCTCTCTCTCATTCTTATCACGGGATTGCTACAAAAGTGGAGACAGACTTGTTTTCCATTGGTAAAAGCGACGAAAATAATGTCTGTTGATCATGAATGGAGAGCATGACAAGAGGAGCTTATCGAGCAGAGTGACAAGTTGAAAGGGAGTAGTTCAATACTTGGGGGAAAGTAATGAGTAACGTCTCTTCATCAATCTCCATTTCAGTGGCAGCAGCTAATCAGACGTCAGCTCTCCAGCAAGCTCTTGCCAATCAACAGGCTGCTGCAGTGGCACAGATGGGAGGAGAAGGAGGAGGAGCAGAGAATGAGACATTGAATGCACTCAGACAACAAATTGCTGCCAATCAGATCAATGCACTACAGAAACAAATGCAGCAGCAGAGGAATAATGGTGAGCACCAATACTTAGAGATCAAAGATCATTGTGCCGAGGGAATTCATTCATTGACCAGTAATCTATTGCAGAAGTGTCTGCCTTCTCTCCCCTTGGAATGGCTCGCCCTAATTCTGCAGCTTCCATTCATCAACAGACTCCTCCCATTGTTCATTCTACTCCGCCCACTCCAAGCCCCGCCCCCACTCCCGATATGCTATTGCAGCAATTTGGAGGATTGGCAGGATTACAACAGGGAGTATTGGGAGGATTGGAGATGCCTCAACCAAAGAGAAGAAGATTGAGAAGACATCCTGTATGGATGTTCTTCAAGGATCTCGAAGATAGAGTAAGCATCCAATTGCCTTCCAGAATCAATAGATCTACCGTATCCTCTCGAGCCTACCATAACCAGTATCTTTCCAGATGGTTGGATGCATCAATTGCAACTTCCGTACGGGATCCGCCTTCTCCACCAATCTGAAGATGCATCTCAAGGCCCATCACAAAGAGGATTATGCTAAGGTGAGCAGAAGATACTGTAGAAAGGGGATACTGTAGATGGGAGGGGATACGGTAGTCGAGTCAGTTGCTGAGTGAGAGTGGTTGATGTGTCAGGTGCTTAAGCTGGAAGACGAAATGAGAATCGAAGAAGGAATATTCGGTGCTCCCAATAAGATCAAGAGTGAACTCATCGATTTCATTAGAGGAGGAGGAAATGCTAATACTCCCAATGCACCTTGTAAGTTTGATTGTAGAGAAGGGATACGGTAGATGAGTATGGTAGATTATCGATCCATTCATAGGCATGTCCCTCAATAATTCCTCCCCTTCTCCACTCGTACAACAATTGATGGCTGGAGGATTCAATGGACGAGCATCTCCTCAGGTGAGAATTGATTATTGATTTTTGGTAGGATGGAAATGATCTTTGATCTCTTTAGACTCCTGGATCTCCTTCTCTTCGCATTCCGACCATCACCATCAACAACAACAGCACAATCAAATCGTAAGTGAATCATTGCTCTTTGATCTTTCATTTTCTTAGTTGTGGTTCGTGGCCTTAGTTATCGTTTGATTTCTTTCAGTGAGGGCGAGGAAGGATTCTCATCTCTTCCAATGAATGATAAATTGGCTGCTCTCGTTGGTCTTCATTCTCTTTCTGGAATGGAAAATGAGAATGGAAGTGACGTGGAAAAGGCAGAGAAGAACGATCTCATCGCGAGATTGTTCAATAATCCAGCACAGGTGGATACAATTTAGATTCATAGATTACGGTAGAATGGGAATACATTATGGAAATAAATAATATCCTCACTTGCAGACGCAATCTCTATCGATGTCTGCACTGAAAGCGTTCAATGGATCGAGTGGAATCACTTCTGATTCCAAATCGTGCACTTCCTCTTCAGTAGATGGGTCCAGTATCGTCTATGATGATAGAAAGGTAAGATACTCAACGATGACATCATCTCAATCGATTCATTCATCAATCTTCTCTCCTAATCTATTCTCTCTTCTCTTCAGTGTGAACGTGATCGTGCCATCGCTCGATTCGCATCTGCAATGGGTGAAAACGTCGTCTCTTCTGATCCATTCAAGGTATTCATCTATCTCTCCCTTCCCCGTCCAGTCCAATCCACTCCCTTTCTGTCCTCTATCTAATTCAATCTCACTTTCCATCCTCAGTTTGCAATAACCTCTCCATGCTATCGTATCCCTCTCAGCTTGGTCCTTTCCTCTGTGTGGTGGTGGTGTTGAGTGTCTATTTTAGGAGGAGATGGAAGAAGATCGAGAGAATATACCACCTGAAGGAAGAGAAGTTAAGAAGGAGATGAAGGAAGAGGAAGAGATAAAGGAGGAAGAAGAAGAAGAGGCAGAAATGGATTTGTGCCAGCAGAGTCTTCTTTCTCTTCTTGGATTAATGATGAATCAATCTTCACCTTCAACTTCATTTGATTTCTTCAATGAAAAAGAAGAGGAAGGAGATGAAGGGAAGAAGAGAAAGATTGAAGAAGTGAGAAGAAGAATGGATGAAATTCGATTAATTGAAGATCAAGTTGAAAGAACGAAGAAAATGGCCTGCGAGAGAATGAAATTGAAGAGATTGACGGAGAATAAAGATGATAGAAAGATAAGATTGGAGAAAATGAGAATGAGATATATGAAGAGAGTTGGAGAAGAAAAGGAAGTGAAGAATGAATTGAAGGAAGAAGATATAGAAGAACGAGAGAAGAGAAATGAAGAAAAGAGATTGAGAAGGAATGAAAAACAGAAGGAATATCAGAAAAAGAAGAGAATGGAGATGAAAATTATGAGGACAAATCAGGTTTGATCTATAGATTAATATTGTATTCTAACCTACACTTACCCATGCTTTCCCTTCTTTGTTGGTGGTGTGGTGTTGTGTTTGTAGTTGCATTAGTATCTCCTCAATCGATATCTCCATCCTACCGTATTCATTGTCTTTCGTTGCAGGATCTTCTCCGAGTGCTCATTCCTGAATACGATATGCCTGATCCATCAACTCTGATCTCTCTCATCTCATCGAGTGAAGAATGTCATTCAGAAGGAGGAGCAACATCATCAGATCCTTCTCATTCTGAAAGGGCTGAACCAACGGAGAGTCCCTCAGGGGATGAATTGAGTGGTGAGGAGAATACTCCTTCACAATTCGAACAATTACTACAGTCTTTGTCTAATCATGAATGCTAGATTAATCTCCCCTTTCTTTCTCTCTTCCATTTTTCATATCACTTCAAACGTGGGAAACAATCCCATTCAATGTGCAACCGTTTTCTCCCTCATTATCTATTTATTCTGTTATATACTTTATTCCCTGCCATATTCTTCCTATCATTCTTTCTATTCTCGAGTGTTTCTCCAATCGATCGCTAGAATTGATTAGTAGATTAGTTATCACTTCCTTTTACTGCAATTAAATCCATCAAGTTCTTTCAACTCTTCTCCATTACTCAGATGTTCCCATTTATCCCAATCTCTTTCTTTTTTTACTCTTATTAACCGTTTGAGTCTTTCAATCGATAATGGCCATGTTCTCACTACCGTATGTACTGATGAATACCGTAGTCTCTCAACTGATCGATCAATATTATGCTCTTTCAAATACTTCAAATGTGATGACTTTCGTTCCCTCAAATGCAATATTCTCTGATTAAACAGTGTGATATCCCCTCTTCCTACTCTTGGTACACTATTCCCTTTGATCCCTTCCTTATACAGTTCCTTCATTCTTTTGCTCATCCCTTCCCCTATCCCAATCCCCGTCTTACATGCTCATTTCCATATGTTGAATATACCACATAGTGTAGGGTAATAACTATGAATCCATCCCTTTTCCTAATAAGTTTTCCTTTTCTTCTGTAGGTAACATTCTTTTTTCCGATGTGTTTTATGTACCGATTTCATATTATGTTTTTTCTTCTTCTTAAGAGGAAACAAAGCCGTGTGTTATAATACTGGCAAAAAGATTCCGAGATAAAATAATGAAGATCAATTCGAGATGATTGTACGACAATGTGCAAATCAAGCAGAGATCCTTCTTCCCATCCATACAATGACAATCAATAACACTCAACACTTTTAATAGCCCTCTTTATCACATTTCAATGAGAGTATTTAATCGATAATCACTGTAGGGAAGGAGTGATTATCTAATCTTCACTTCACTCGAGTCGATTTTCCCACTTTATCCTTGCTCTTTGGTTTTGACTTCACTGAAGCACCAGATTTTCTCTTCACTGATTCTGAAATGAATAGAATGAGAAGTGATATGATAATCTATAACCATTACCTTCCTTCTTCTTCTTTCCTCCATTTCCTCCACCTCCTTCAGTGGGAGGACAAATCTGGGGAGTTTTATCTTGAGTCTCCGATTCAATATTCGCCTTCTTGAACCGTCCGAATGACTTCTTTACTTCATTCAATTGAGGTCTCAATGAGGGATCTCCCGACCAACAGTTATTGATTGTCTGAATAGAAAAGAAAGATCAAAGATCAATTGATTGGTAATACCTCAATTACTACAGGTGGAGTACCAGGTGGCCATTCGGGGCGAAGAGTTCCCTTCAATGATCTCTGATCTTTGTCATTCCATCATTCGTCACAATACCTGTATTCCTTCCTTGATCTGTTGATTTGTCATTGTTCCAAAAGGCATAGCTCCATCAGCGAATATTTCCCATACAAGAATTCCATAGGCATAAATATCAGCAGCACGATTGTATTGATATGATGTCAGTACTTCAGGAGCAATCCTGAGAAATGAATTCATTGATCTTTGATCTCTTCTCTTTCTTTCTCTTACCATCGAATCGGAATTCGATCAGTCGGTTGAATTTTGTATGTTTCCGTTTGACGAGTCAGACCGAAATCCGATACTTTGGCTTGCTTTTTCGATATATCAATGAGACAATTTCTGCATGCAATATCTCTGAATTGGAAGTGATAGAATGAGAGTGAGGGAGGAAAGGGAGGATACCTATGGATACAATTGAGATTGTGGATGTATGCCAATCCATTGGCTATATCAATAGCATACGATCCTTTTTCTTCCATCGATACCTCAATATAATCACTTATCGATTTATATCTACCATATTCATTACTTACTTTATTATTCTTGACATAATCATTGAGTCCTCCTCCATTGATCAATTCCATCACTACCATAATCGTATCTCTTTCAATCACCTTAATTTCAGCTTTCTTCATTTCTTCATTCATTTTCTTTGAAATACCATTCCAAATGTTTTGACAACATTTTGATGGTTGAATTTTCTCATAAGAGCTCCTTCCTTCTGTAGTTCAGTAGTTGCCTTCTCATTATTCGTTGTTTTCTTGATCTAATAATCAATTGATTATTGATTATATTTCAGTCTTTCATTCTCTCACCACTTTGATTGCAACATTCGTGACCCTTCTTTCAGCTCCCATTCTCCACTTCAATTTTCCAAGATGAACCTATAAAGATCTCTTTCTCTTCTCTTTTCATCATATTCAATTTAACCTCTCCGAATGCTCCTTCTCCCAATTTCTTCAATAGTTCAATTTGTTCTCGGCGTAATTCCCATGCCTCAAACAATCAATTTCATCCTTCTTCTCATTCAATTCATTACCTGTTTAGCAATTGGATTGAGTAGCATAACAGACTCTTTATCTTTCTCAATAGCCAGACCACACATATGCTTTCTGAAAGAGTACTGTAATTCAATCGATTACTGGATTCTTACTGTAGTAAATCCTTTATCGTTGATGTTTTGGTCTTCTTATCGAATGAATAAATAATTCCATCTTTTCCTCCATCTCTTGCCTTCATTTTAATGTTTATTATATCATCATTCCAATTGATTGTTGCATAGATCTACAATCAAATGGATTCTCAGATGATTCCTTTCTTATTCTCACTTCTTTCGATCCCGAACTTGCTTGAGTTCTCAGTATAAAATCTCCTCGTCTAGGTAGAATTCCCTTCACTTCATCTTCCAATATATTACCATGATAACATTCTTGATCTTCTAATTCCTGAATAAAGTACCGTAATACGGACGAATACAGTATATTCATTAATGGATATTGTATTCATTGATTACTGTAACTCACATCATGAATCTTTTCGATAATTCTGTCAAATTTTTCTTTATCCTTTTCTCTTTTCTTTCCTCCTTCTTTCTTCTCTTTCTTATCATCATCTCCTCCATGATCTTCATTATCACGATCATCATTCTATTATGAAGAATTAAGATGAGGTGAATGGATACAGTATTCCTTACTTTCTCACTCGACATGAGTACGGTAGATTGGCGATAGAAGGGAGAAGGGGAAGGTGATGAGAGGAGAGGAGAGAGGTACCACTCTCTTCGAACGATCGTATAGAGAATGAAGGGAGGAAGAAGAAGAGGAGAAGGAGAGCAGAGGGAAGAGAATCAATAATGTATTACAAGTGAGGGATTAGGGAAAAGAATATTGATCGTTTATGCTAAAGTTGAAGATTGTGATGAGTGTGATAATATAATTAAAAAAAAGAAATAACAGAAAAGATAAATGTAAATTTAGCTTTAGAGATGTAAAAATGCTGAACATAAAGTTGACATGATAAATATAGTATTATATGAATTTATTTCGGAACGCAATGTATGCAAACAACAATAAAAAACGGTTTGTAACATAATAAGACACATGAGATCAAATTGAATGATTGACTATTGATTAATTCCTTTGAATTGCATTGATAATTTCTAGAGCCGTTTCGTCTCTTAATGCTTTCTTGAACATTTCCATTGCTGCTTCCATTTTATTCAAGTGAGAATCACTCATCTAAACTCTTTGATCACATATTTTTATATAGACGTTTGCATACCTTCACAATAAGTTTCTTCAATTTATCAATTTCCCTATCTTTCTCTATCAATTGTTCCTTCAATTTCGTAACTTCTTCTGATCGATCGAAAGCTCGCAAAATTGAATCCATTCTGTCCCCTAAAGTGAATATTTCCAATCGATAAATTGTGTTTCATCCAACCAGATTCTTTCTTTGTATTGGTCGTTGTAGATTGGAATCCATTTGAAGTGGAAGGAGTCGATGAATCCGCCAGTTTAATCTAGATATCAATCGATAATTGAAGAATGAATGAGAAGTAGTTCTCACTTTCTTCGCAGGGCTTTCTACAGCAGGAGAAAGTTCTTCTCTTCTATGATCCATATTGGACATATTCATATATCGACCATCGGGATTCCATACTCCATTAGCAAGAAGTTCCTTCGGATGAGACGGAATATGGTGTCTAAAGAGAAAGTGATTAATTCTGAAGATCAAAGATCAAATTCACTTCTTCGGTCGAGAGAGACGATTCCCATAGATTTTCTTTATTTGTTCCACATTATTCAGTCCTAGTGTATCACCGAATCGAACGTTGCATCTCTCCGTTACTTTATTCCACATCTGAAAATATTTCCTTATTATTGTCTAATGAAGATTAAATACCTGATTTCTCTCTGAACTGAACGAGAGAGATTTCCGACAATGATCGAGATTTACTGAAGGATCCCCGGATCTAAGAAGAAATCGATAAATTAAATTTCTCGTCAAAATAGTGGATCAATTTCGAAACTTCTTTTCGATGTGTAAGTTCTTCTTCTTACCTCATCGTCTCTTTCTCCTTTATCTTATCAAGATAAAGATTAACAAGATCGAATACGAAATCGGCCCTTGCACTTCTCACATCCGTCGGTTTGGGAGCTGGAGTCTTAGTACTGAAAAAGTATTTCATCGTTCACTCCTTGCTCTTTTGAATAATGTTTCTCTTTAAAGAAGTACTCCGAGGAATGGAGCGAGAGATGCAAATGGTGGACGCTCATTTTCATTTTTCTCCTCATTTTGCATGCTCTCTCACTGGTGGCCTGCCCGTCAGGGACGTTTGGCAGACAGCCAATACGCTACAACTTTGGGCATTCACGAGATATGGGTTTTCGGAAATCTGTTATGGCTAGTGAATTCGACAAAAGAGTGAAGTCAGCATGATCATTTACATTTTCCTCTTATTCCTCCTTTAAACCTAATGACAGAAAACCAAATTTGAAAGCTTTGTCTGACCTTTCTTCCTTGGGCGCATCAGGATCCATTAGATCCATTTCCATTTCCAATTCCCAATCAAGCATACTCGGTTCCTGCAGGGAAACAATCAATCGATATTCCAATGACCGTAACCAACCGAGTTTTCCTCCTCCATCTGTGTTCGAAGCAAATCTCCCTCCATTTCTTCCCTGGAAATCATTTCGTCAAAAGAATTGAATTTTATTTGAATCCGAAAAATTGGAAACAATGAGTAAACTCGTTGAAGATTCGCAGGAGAGACTCTCCCTCCCTCTCTTTCTCCCCTTCCTTCTCCCTCTCTCTTCTCAAACCACAACTCACTCTTTCACAGTGACTCCATCAGCGAAGAGAGGAACTTCACCCATTGAAAAGATCTGAAAAGGAAGAAGGAAAAGTGAGAAAGATATGCATTGAAAATGCGACGATAAGATGGAGAGAATCACGAGATGAATGAGAATATTCCAATACAAATACAATGGAAAAAGAGTTGTGTTTGTAAGAATGGGAGCCATGAAGGAAGGAAGAAGAAAGAGAGTGAGTGAGAGGGTGGAAGGGTGAGTGAGTATGATCGATACTAGAGGGGGGAGAAGAGATGAGAGATAGAGAAGAGAGAAGAGATGAGGAGGAGGAGAGATGGATAGGGAGAGAGGAATGGAGAAAAGACGAGAGATAGAGGAGAGAGAAGAGAGGAGGAGGAGGAGAGATGGATAGGGAGAGAGGAATGGAGAAAAGACGAGAGAGAGGAGAGGAGAGAGAAGAGGAGGGAACTCATTCTATCGTGAGAGAGATGAGAGGAGAGAGAGGGTCTTCTGTCTTCTGTCTCATAGTATGTACTCATTGAGAATCGAATCGATTTATCATGGAGGTACTGTAGCGATATGATCAATATCGATTTGGAATGAAACGACTATGAAGGAAACCCGTGATGAAGGAGCAAACTGAGATTGGGATACGGTAGATTGGAAGGGAATCGATGAATGAAAGGGAGAGAGAGATCACATCTGAGCATTCTCGAGGGCACTTCTCATGTAGACACCCCAATAGAGGAAATTGTAGAGAGAGTAGATAACTGTAAGTAAATGAGATACTGTAATCAGTGGTGGGAATCGATTACCTGGGAACATGAATCGTGCACATTGATCGACTCTTTCACTTCTCTGAACAACAGAGAGTTTCTTCTCACAATGATGATGGTTATTCGAAGTACGAGATGTTGAACTCATCTGAAG
>LS487881.1:0-35150 GCA_900490705.1 Pristionchus arcanus
GTTTTCCTTGTCGCAACCCGCTTACACCCCTCCCTCACCTTTGTTTACCTCTCGTCGCAACCCGCTTACAGTCCCCTCCGGGCCATTGTTTATCCTCGTCGCAATCCGCTTGCACCCACCCCTCTGGGGCGCATTGTTTACATTCGTCGCAGTTTGCGTACACATTCTACTGAAACTCACGCGCGAATCCGATTCCCAACAGCACGGAAGCGAGATAGAAGGGAATGAAGTGGACGTACATAAAGGAGAGGAAGTATAGTGTAACGCAAGATGAAGCGAGCAGGATGGTCAACTGAAATTTTTTGTCAACATTTTAGAGCGATTATTGTAACACATTGGGAAAAGTGTTTGCGCTCTACCGCCTCGCATTCAGCTCAGTATCTGAGGCCGTTCGCGTAAGGTTCAACAAGGCTCCACTAGGGTCGGGAACAGGTCAAAAATCGTAATCGCTGAAAAGTTGCCCCTATGGGTAGTTTTTGGTTCTAAAAACAGCTATGGATTCAGTTTTTCGAGATGACCCCTCCTGGCGCCAATATTGACCCGGGCACATTTGGCCTAAAATTCGTTTTTAGAGATTTTCTCCTTAAATATGCGTCAAAATGGCCTGAAATCTCGCGATGTTTATCAGAATTTCGAGCTTTTTCGATTGGGCATATTGCGGTTTCATGATATTTTTTCACTCTCGAGAAAAAAATCGACATTTTTATCTTTACGAAGTACTCGCGGGCGCTTTGCCAGATGAAAGAGCATGTTCTGCTGATCATTTTGGTATATAATATGAGAGGGTTATCGGTGCCAAAATGTGTTTCCCATCTGTTTTAATGTATTGCAATCGCGATTTACGCGCGTAGGACCGTCATGGCACGCCTGGGAAGGAGCGAAGACGTTACGACTGAGATGCAAAAGTCGAGGGTTCGAATCCCGACCTCTGCAGACTTCTTTTGCTGATTTTTCGCACCCACTAGAAACGATTCGAGAACCGAATATGAACAGTTTTTGCATTTTTCTTCGAATATTTCTTCATGTTTTAATGTTTTGTATTGTTTATACAGCAATACAATCGCAATGAGGGCAATTCTCAAAATTTCTCGGTAATAGAATGTCAACGTGTCTGTATATAGGTCTGTCAATCAATCAATCAATCGGTCTGTAAGTTATTTAGCCAGTCAGTCAGACCGTACTGATGTTTGTCGTTCACACTATTGAAAAATCGCAACAGCTCGCCTTTACGCGGCTCCCAAAGACTATGTCATTCACCACAAGACTTGTATTTCGCATCATTTTTCGCCGCACGGGCGCCATAAGAGACGCGAAATGAGAGGAAAAGAGGGTGAAATGAGGGTTTTTCTCACTTAGGACTTTCGCGTTCTTTGATGATTTAGCTACGAAGACACACAAACCACGAGTCGAGACCGGGCGCGTTGCAAAGCTCTGATCAATGGCTGCAACATATCAAAAAATTGGAATAGTATATTTCCTCGTTTTCGAGAAAAATTCGATTGAAATTTGCATGAATATGTAAATTTTTGGAATCATGAAAAATAAAGTGCACAGGCGTGTTTAGCGCATCAAAATAGCCCCGGAGCCCGATTTTCAGCCAATTTGATAAACATAGCTCTGTTTTATGTTAGAAAAACCTTAAAAAGTGCCTAACTTTGACCTACCGTAATTAAGCAAATTAAGATCGCAGGCAATTGAAAATGACTGAAATCGATAGAAAACCTTTAGGGCTATCGAAATATGTGAAAAAATCAACGAGTCATTTTTTGCTGTACGGTGGGGTGGCGACTCTTAGGCGAACGCACTGATATAGGTCGAGCGATAACGTTTCATATTGTTCAGTACGAGAGGCGAAAGAGGTGCGAAATTAAGAATTAAGGCAGGCATTTTTTTTATTTTCTGTGAATGCTGAGAACGTAACATTCGAATGACCTGATCAGTAGAGTTCGAAATTCGGGTAATCGTCTCTTCATTTTACACACTCTATCACCGGTCAGAGAGGCGAGAGAGTGTGCGAAATGAAGAGACGATTACCCGTATTTCGAACTCTACTGATCAGGTATTCAAATTCGCTTTTTCTGACAAGGTCGAGACGATTGTTCGCCTAATCCGACCTGTCAGGCCATTTTCAATCTAACGTCACTCCTTGTGCGCTTTTTCGCAATGAGAATTAGCTCAGAGCCACGATGAAACGTATCCATTTTCGATGCATCCCTCTCCTTTTTGGGGCACCAACCTAATCCACCAGTCGAAATTACGAAAAGTGAGGAGAATGGGCGCCCATCTCACGGTTACCTCCTAATCATATTTTCTCCCTCTCTCTCGCTGGTCAATTATTTTCGTTCGACGTTCTTTGAACATAATGAGATCAAGCCGTTTAGGCGTCACCTGAAAAGGCGAACCCTATTCTTGAGTAGAATAATAGGGTTCCCCTTATCAGGTGCAGGGCCAGGGTGCGCGTTGTGACGAGGGACGAGGAATGAAATGAAGGGGATAGGGAAAAAGGAAGGGTTGGATCACTTTCAGGAAGAGGTGGTCGGGAAATTTTTCGTTTTCGACCGTTTTTTTCTAGCCAATTTTTTTTTTCGAGATGTGCCCATCCCCCTCATTTTTCGTAATTTCGACTGGTGGATTAGGTTCGCGCCTCAAAAATGAGAGGGGTGCATCGAAAACGTTTCATCGTGGCGCTGAGTTTATTCTCATGGCGAAAAAGCGCACAAGGAGTGACGTTAGATTGAAAATGGCCTGACAGGTCGGATTAGGCGAACAATCGTCTCGACCTCGTCAGAAAAAGCGAATTTGAATACCTGATCAGGTCATTCGAATATTACGTTCTCAGTATTCACAGAAAATAAATAAAAAGCTGCCTTATTTCTTAATTTCGCACCTCTTTCGCCTCTCGTACTGAACAATATGAAACGTTATCGCTCGACCTATATTTGAAAAATTTTATCTCAAAAATGTTGAACCTATAATTATTCCTTGGAAAGGTTTATTTTTGAGATAGGTAAAGGTAAAAAGGTAAAGGACATCCCGTTAATCAAGGCACTTGCGTCCTGCGTGGGATCACTGCTAGGCCAGTGATTATGAGGCCAATTCAGTCCGGAGGGCCTAGTCTCTTCTTCGGGCCTAGTTTACCGCGTGATCTAGTCACCCTTGGTGAGGCGGAGACGGTGACCGGGGATCGAACCCAGGTGGAATGGAATGGGAGGGCGCGCCATAGACCACTTCGTCACTTCGTTATTATTGAGATAGTGATTGTTATTCTTGTTATTCTTATAGATTGTTATTCTCTACATCGAGTTGAGAGAGACCATCTTTTTTAGAATTATCAATTTTTAGAGGAACTCTTCAATAAAAGTCTTTTGGTGAATGACATGGTTTTTGGGAGCCGCGCACAGGCGAGCTCTCGCGATTTTTCAACAGTGTGAACGACAAACATCAGTACGGTCTGACTGACTGGCTAAATAACTTACAGACCGATTGATTGATTGACTGAATGACCTATATACAGACACGTTGACATTCTATTACCGAGAAATTTTGAGAATTGCCCTCATTGCGATTGTATTGCTGTATAAACAATACAAAACATTAAAACATGAAGAAATATTCGAAAAAAATGCAAAAACTGTTCATATTCGATTCTCGAATCGTTTCTAGTGGGTGCGAAAAATCAGCAAAAGAAGTCTGCAGAGGTCGGGATTCGAACCCTCGACTTTTGCATCTTAGTCGTAGCGTCTTCGCTCCTTCCCAGGCGTGCCATGACGGTCCTACGCTCGTAAAATCGCGATTGCAGCACATTAAAACAGATGGGAAACACATTTTGGCACCGATAACCCCCTCATATTATATACCAAAATGATCAGCAGAACATGCTCTTTCATCTGGCAAAGCGCCCGCGAGTACTTCGTAAAGATAAAAATGTCGATTTTTTTCTCGAGAGTGAAAAAATATCATGAAACCGCAATGTGCCCAATCGAAAAAGCTCGAAATTCTGATATAGAGCGCGAGATTTCAGGCCATTTTGACGCATATTTAAGGAGAAAATTTCTAAAAACGAATTTTAGGCCAAATGTGCCCGGGTCAATATTGGCGCCAGGAGGGGTCATATCGAAAAACTGAATCCATAGCTGTTTTTAGAATCAAAAACTACCCCTAGGGGCAACTTTTTAGCGATTACGATTTTTGACCTGTTCCCGACCCTTGTTGAACCTAACGCGAACCGCCTCATCTATTGTTGTGATTTAGTATTCTCTTCGAAGATGTTGAAATATTGGTTTAAGAAAAAGAAGAAAATGACCCGCTCACCTTTGAACCGACCAATCCAAGTACCCACGGAGCGAAGAGATTCGCGAACATGTAAACCAGTAAGCAGACAGCTGAACTGAAATACAATTCTACCCGATCCATAGATAACAGTCTTGCCCTTCCGTAAGCTGACGCTGACTTTGCTCCGAAATTTCATTAATCATATTTTACCCTACACATAAAACATTCATCCGTATTTTGATTTTTCGGGTGCTAGAGTAGTTATTGATCCGTACCCATAGTTAGGGGCCACAATGCAGATAACCAATTTCATGCAATGTGGTCAAAAGTATATTCAAACTATCCCTGACGGTCTGAATAACATCATGATTTTTACCGTTTACCGATATCTTGTTTCTGAACTGCGCTAGAGCCCGAGAAGTACGTGCGCAACTCACTGGGGAAGAGGAGGGAAAGGCGAGACGAGGGGGAGGAGGGCGGAGTCTCATTTGCGTGTGTCTCTCTCCCTCCCCCCGCCCTCTCGCCTCCCTCCTCCCGCCTCTTCCGCGCCCCTTATAAATCGAGGAGTCGCAAGCCAGGGAAAGATCCTAAAATTCTAATTTTTTCTCTAAAAATCGTAAAACATTCTAATGAGTCAGAAAAACTTTGTCCGAGCAGAATTGTCACACTGGAAGCCTTCGAAAAGGCACTTTTCGTCGAGAATCGACCCTATTCCCTTAATTTGAGTCCAATTTTGACCTACTTAGTGATGTTGTGCATTTCTTGGACAGTGCTCTATCGATAGGGGTCGGTATTAGCTATCCAGAGCAACTTCGAACGAGTGATTTGGTTTAGAATGAACCTTGCGACTTTGGTTTCTCGCTTTTTCGCGAAATCATGTCACACCAAAGTGGGCGGGGCTTGTGGGGCCTACCCATAGTATCCGGCGTGGGCGTCGATAGTTCCTGGCGCCCGATCGGCAACAGAGTGCAGTATGGGTTCGACGACGAACGATGATGAATCGAAACCTGCCGAATGTCGTTCAAAAACGCTAAACTGATCAATAGTAAAAGCGGCTGTAGTACTCTTTATTGCAAAATTGTCAAGTTTTACTTTTACCGCACGCTTTACTACCAAAAATTCAACTAAATCGATAGAATGTACTACCAAAAATCGTTAAAAGAAAGAACCGCTAAAAGAATCGACATACCTGTGTACATGCACATTTGTCCGAGTCCGAGCATCAGCGCACACAACAACCCGTAGAGGGAATCGCGCATTCCTGAGATCGGCTTTCAATTAAAGTCAATTCTCTCGTGTGTATGATAAGGTAGGCATGTGACGTCAGGCAGTTAAGGTACATATTTTGGGTCTTTTTTTTAGTGCGAGAGCAAGTAGAATAATTGAATCTGGAAGGGGTTGATTGCAATGAACAACGGAAATCACGGGAAATTTACAGGAAGAGACGAATTCCATCGAGGTAAAGTGAGTGAAGAGGGATAGTTAGAACGGGTGCACAAACTATCACCGACTTTGCATGAATTATGAGGCTAGAATATTATCAATTTTGCACAATTATTTTTTTATAAAATTTATTGCTAAATTTATCTTACTCGAAAAATAATAGTAATCCTAAACAGTCTAGAATTTTTACTATATTTTTTGTTTTATATATTTTTATTCGTGCTCGGTCCTTAATTTTCGGTTTATGCTACGACGGCTGTAACAGCTGTATCTCTTTTCTCTTTCGACATGCGTCGACATTTTCTTCAGATGTGATGACTTATCAGAGAGTGAGGGGAGAGAGAGCTAGTATGAAGAGACAAGAATGATCAACGGTACTATCACTTCTCCGCACAAGCGAGTGCGGAAATTATCATCCGAAATCATTGGGTACACGTTAAACACAGGAAACGATAAAACTTACTTTTAGCTTCTGCGTCGGTTTTGTTTGGAAAAGATTCGTCATCAGAGGTCTTCTCATGAGGGACCTGGATAGGATGTCGATTTTTCTTTATTTTGTGTTTTTTAAAGTTTTTTTTTAAAACTTCGATATCAACATTTCCCTGCTCTTGAAAAATAACCTTCAGATGACTGAAAGTAGGAACATACCGAGAGGAGACGCTGTTGATTGATCTCCTCATCTTTGGTAGTATGCTGCATCTGTGAGCGGAATATTTGGAAAAAAAATCAAAAGATGAAAGCAGTGAATAGACGCCACGCTGATATTAAGAGATTGTCACGCTGCTTATCTAATGACCCGCTCTCTCTCTCACCCTCGGTGCACATTTGCCGTTTCGCTGACGTCGCTTTTCAGCTTTTGCAATGCGCAGAGATTCCAAGAGCCAGCGAAGTATTTCGAATCGAGCTGCCTTTCATTCAAAAAATGCTTCCCACTATTTCAAGGTCTGAGAATGACGAATTCCGCCCTTCCGAAGCGATCATTCACCTCTCTTTTGCTATGCCTGAATAACCATGACAATTGGGGACAAACGGACGACGCATCGCGACCGCGTCAAAAATAGCGACAACCTTGGACCATCAATGAGGAGAAGTTTGGGCGTATCTAAGGAGATGAGCGTACGAAACGTACATACTGACTCCCGCACGCACCACAGCACAGTTTTAACTTCCTTAAAAGCCACCTCTCCTCCCAGTAGTGGACGTCCGCGGCAGATTGCGATGGCTCTCAGGGCAATACTTGTCGCAATTGCAACCATAGAGGTATGTCGCATACCGCAATTCCCAGTCGTTGGCGTGAACACGTCGTATTCTAGCTCTGCTCCGGCCTGACGTGCTTCCTGTCCGAGACCACGACGATACCGCGAGTTGGCTACGGTTCGCTCAGGACTGACGTGAAAGAGGATTGCGAAACGGCATGTGAGGCGGATGCAATGGTAGGTTTACTGTTGCTCATACACACCGGATTAGACACAAAAAAAAGAAGAATTAGCATGGAGAACAGTGCCCCGTTGCAGTGCATATCCTTCGTGTACAGCGACGCGCAGGCGCTGTGCGTCTTCCAGAATGCGGACGTCGTCCATCCTCAAATACTTGCCTGTGCGACCACAAGCTACGTACGATGGGTGAAGACGACGAGTGGCTGCCCGACAACAACCACGCCGTCCACGACGACCACGTGTCCGCCCGTGCCGATCCTTGGTCAGCCACCAACCTATCCGCGCGTTGATGCACCCTCACAAATTTCAGCTGTTCCAATTGCTCTTTATTGGTATCTTTCGCTATCCTTACCGGGCCTTACATGTGCACCCCACCAGGCGTGGTTGACAACTGCAAAATCGCACTGGTTGTGGAAGCAACTTTAACTTTTAACTTCGCTAGCCTAGTAAGAGCCTCCTCGTCAGTTTCAGATGGCGTCGGCGACCCGTGCATCCTTCAGGCGTCCCCGGAGCTGACGACGATGGTGGCGGAGCAGCCGCCGTGCCCCCGACGACACCCTGACGGTCGCGACGGACCGCCATTCATCGTGCGGTATGCGGTATCTTTGGGAATTTCGCACGAGAGCTGGGCAACGTTTACGGACAAACAATTTCGCAATACTATAGTGCAATAGTGCTAAATGCACCGTGCATTCTTCGGCTTTCGCAAGTGGGACGGTCAGTTGATGTGCTCTGTTCAGTTTGAAGCAAGCCGACGGAACGATGATAACTGTGGAGAATTCGAGATTCGTTGAATCTGGTTGTACCGTGAGCGATATCTTCTCTCTTTTTTTTCATCATTAAAACATTCAGCGCTCATTGATCATGGGCCTCAAAAAGAGAATCAGCGCGTCACTCGGATACGTGTGCGCGACACATGGTGAGTTGCTGACCCTTTCATTTTTGTGGGATCATCAGAATGTAATGCATCATAATATCGGCGGGATGGCCGAATAGTGTAAGGCGCCGCTAGCCATACGAAAGGTACCGAGTTTAATCCCCCGCCGAGGCCAACCAAGCCTTCCTATACCCCCGGCGTCGGCAAATTGGTAGTGACCTCGGTCGTGAAAGGTAAGGCTACCCTAGAAAGCATTGGACAGCAGGGTATGTAGTCCGTCTAAACCGCTGGCCTTGTCTTGTCCCACCAAGCGAGCTGTATCACCAAGCGTTGTCTTACGACTGTAAAATCGCTTGACGTGGATACACCTTTATCTTTACATATTATAGGTTTAGGCATATTGCCTTGATATCAGGATAAATGTATGTAGAGGATATAATTAAAAACTTTGTAAGTGTGTCATACACTTTCTTCACAGACGACACTGCGTGTCCGTGCGCGAGTGCGGCGCCGCCTCAGCCCTCCGGCACCTGCTCGCCCTCGCCCGCTCCTAACACCATATTTGCCTGTCCAAGCAAGCTTCGGTGCGTCATCCCACGCACGACCCATTCGACAGCAACCACCATTACCCAGTTTTTGCAGCGTATTGAGCAGTAGCTACGTTGAGCTATAAGAGATGTTGCAGGTACCTAGACTACTTCAACTCAAACACGACGGTGAACAGTGTGCCAGGCAGTGCAATGCACATTGCATGCACCGTGAGTTTTTTTTTGATTGGATGTTGAGCAGATTGGAAGATTGATCTAAGTATCTTTTATCTACCGAAGACAATCGTCATTTCATACAATCTCTTGTTATTCACTGCATTGCTGCTCTATTCTCTCGTTGCGGGCTGATGATTCTGACTCGTAATCCAATCCGAATGTGCTGGTCCACGGGCCGCTGCCTCTCTCTTCTCGTTTCATCCTGTTCTAAATGATGACATTGCAGGAGGCATCGTTCATTCGATACGACACGACTCCACCGTACCTACCGCGTAAAGTGGCCTCCGCGTGCTGTGCGCCCTGATGAATGAGTTCCGCAAAATCAAAGCATCAATGATCATTCTAGTCTCACTGTGCAATAAATACAAGTTCGGTCCAAGTCGATAAATGTGTACTTCGCCTGTCCCATCAACCTTCTGTACACTGATTGCGTGAGCAGTATCGCTGCCTAGTCTTATCTGGGTAGAAAAATTGAAAAGATGTGTCGGGTCAATCGTGAGGGGGATACGAACAAGGAAATTGGGGGTTCGTGTTCCCCTTGTTCCTCGCCATTCCGTACACTTTCCCCTCTTCCGTTGTCCACATCACTCAAGAGTCAAACAATCTTATATTTAAAAATTTTCCCTTCACGAAAAATAATGATATTATTATTATCCGTAGGAAACGAGGTGAATTCTTCAGTAGGAGCTGAATAATCATTGAGAACACGCGCACACACGCACACACGCGCACACGCGCACAAAAAAAAGTTTCATACTCTCCTGAAGCCTGAAAACGAAACCACATGCAAAAGCCCCGCTTGCTCTCAGGTACCTTGACGTCGGCAATCCCAATAGAACTCCAATCGCTGCGACAGGTAGTGCGTGGCACGTCGAGTGCATGGTAAGTTTGTTGAAGTAATACCTTTTATCTCTTTTTATTGCTTCTCAATGGGTTTTCTATTTAGAAAATAATCAATAGCTCTAAAGCAAGACTAATGCGCACGTTTATGCAAAGATTGTTTCAATTAAATATTTCAGTTACCCTGATATTTTTTATACAGGATCGCCTTGATTTTGTTGTTGAACCCCGATTCTTCCGAGATTGCCTCCGAAGAGACTAACATTCGATCGAATTATGTAAATATCTAACTGACACCCTCGCAATCCTCTTTGATCGGAGGGTTAAGCGTGTCCGTGCATCGTTTGACTACTCGTCTTTTGGCACTCACTCGAAACATTGCGCTTGCCTACTCTCTCTCTTCTTTCAAGTCGCACCTAAACCCTGCTGTTTTTGCTTTATCTTGTATTCATTCGGTATACGGGATCCATGCTCGTAATTGGGATGATGAAGCACTTTTAGAATGGCGAGGCCGGAGTATGACTGTACGCTGGCGGAACTCTCCTCGCTCATGGAATTGCGAGGCAGTGAAGCTCGAAAGAAGGTGAACAAAACATTCTTGGAAATTAAGGAACGCACTTCCAACACGAAGATCGAAAAGAATTGCATCGGAACTTCTTCATATGCGATCGCTGCAGATCGACTCGGCCTATGGCGGCGTCGAGGGTCTCTGCCAGCGTCTGAACGTCGATCCCGAGCTCGGACTACCTGACGATGATGAGGAACTGGAGAACCGTGCCCGAGTCTTCGGCAAGAATGAGGTTGACACAAGTACCCGTCAAAGTCACTCACCCCTTAAACGCAACAAGAATTGCTGCCTTATTGTTAGTGAGTATTTCCAGATCCCACCCGCTCCATCTAAGAGCTTCCTCCACTTGGTCTGGACGGCTCTTCAGGACACCACTCTTCTCATTCTGATGGCCGCGGCATTTGTCTCCATCGTGCTATCCTATTACAAACGGCCCGGCGGTGAGGCTTACCTGCTCGCCTGTCAAAAATTCAACAGGCGACTTTTCGTAATTCTCACACACCACAGACGCGCACGACGAGTCGGAGCGCAACGCGAACTGGATCGAGGGCCTGGCGATTCTCGTCGCTGTGCTCGCCGTGGTCACAGTGACGGCCGCGAACGATTGGACAAAGGAGCGACAGTTCAGGGGTGGGTTATTCTTGAGAAGTTTGCAGTGTATGGTAGTTGTTGACGCGATCCACCTACTCAGTATGAAGCAGTTCGTTTCCATACCATATTTCCAAACACAATTCCGTCGACAGAGGTTTCTTGCACATGTATGTAGTATAGAGTATAGCGATCAAAGACTTTGGCATCTTAGATGGCTGTGTTATTCCCCCTTTGCAGGTCTTCAATCGAAGATCGACGGCGATCATCGATTCTCGGTAATCAGAGGCGACGCAACACAAGATGTCGTCGTCAGTGAGCTCGTCGTGGGCGATATCGGCTGCGTAAAGTATGGTGAGCACACAGGACCAGAATTGGTTGCATATTGCACAGTTGTGCGTTGTGCCCCACACGAGCTCTATGTTTTTTGGTTGTTGATGAGATATTACATTTGAGCATGCAGAGGCCATTCTATCGATTAGAGTTCGCATATCGGAAAATTTTCCGGATTTTCAATAAGGCGAACAAGGATTCTCCCGGCTCCGTCTGCGAAAGAGTACGCAGAATGAGGAGACTTATGGAAATCCAATAGTGTTATTGCAAAATAACTTTCCAATAAGAGAACCATACGAGCTACACAATTTGCGAAGGTGATATTCTTCCCGCGGACGGTGTTCTCATCCACTCTAATGACCTCCGCATCGACGAGTCCTCACTGACGGGCGAATCTGAGCTGATTAGGTAAGCGGACCATTTTTTCTCCTCTACCGCTCACAAGTTCAGCCCTTATGTGTATGTCTATTTTTTCTTGGGTCAATGATTTCGTGTTTTTGAGGTTGTTCCCAGAGAATTATTCATTTCTCAGGAAGTCGGCGGATGGCGATCCGATGCTGCTTGCGGGCACGCACGTCATGGAAGGATCGGGCCTGTTCGTGATCACGTCTGTGGGAATGAACTCGCGCACTGGTGAGCAACAGCGAAATTGGCGTGCCACGTTTATTTTTGCGCTGGGTACGAAGAATCATTTGTGCAGGTATCATCATGTCGCTGATGCGCGATTCTGGAGCGACCAGCGCCACCAACAACATTGCAGCCGACCAAGGAGGCACGTCGTATCAGTGATCGCACCCAGTGATCGCATCCATAGATAATATTTCGGCATATTATTTCGAACAAACGAGGAACTAAATAAGTTATGAATGTGAAAATTATAAATTTATCAGATAAGGCGAGCGGTCCCGTCGCTCCGACCACCTCGCTTGTCGACAGCGGCAACGAAAATCTGTCGCGATCCGTTCTGCAAGCCAAGCTGACCCGGCTCGCTCTCCAGCTCAGCTATGCGGGTGAGTCTATGAGAGAATTACAATTTCAAGCTGGATGTCACATTTTATCATAACATCAAGTCAACCCCTGTTTCCAACGCAGGAACGGCCGTCGCTCTGCTCACTATCGCCGTGCTCGTCATTCGCTTCTGCGTCTTCGAATATGTGATCGCCGATAAGGAGTTTACAGTAAATTTACAGTTGTCAAATATGCAGTCAACACATTTTACAATTTAAAAAAATATATTTTCTCGGCAATTTGCCATGGAGGTGTACCCAGTGGGGTCGTGCACCCACCTTGCACAAACAGGCTCTGAAGAGGCTCGCCTTGCAGACGGACGACCTCTCACATCTCGTAGACATCGTCATCATCGGCGTGTGCATTCTGGTGGTGGCCATTCCCGAGGGCCTGCCGCTCGCCATCACCCTCGCACTCACGTACTCCGTCAAGAAGGTAAGTTGATGTACTCCTGCTCCCATCAACTTCTGATTACGATGACGACAAAATTATGTTCATGCCGTGAATGTTATGCAAGATTGAGCATACGTGGAATAGTCTAGCGTTCCAAAAGGATTGAGCGACGGTGCGAGAGTGCAGCGAACATTCTAGATGATGCGGGACAACAATCTCGTTCGTCATTTGGACGCGTGCGAGACGATGGGAAGTGCGACGACGATCTGTTCGGATAAAACGGGCACCCTCACCACGAACAGAATGACCGTCGTGCGGACTTATATCAACGGTACGGCATCTATATCCTGCAATGAGGTGCAAGGAACGTATTATCGTCGAACGCTTTTTTTCACAGTAATGAGATGGTGAGTGCTTCATTGCAGGCAGATTCAACATCGAGGTGCAGCCTGATGGACTTTCACCCGCCACGCGGGACCTCATCGTCGAGGGCATCTCCGTTAACTCGGCCTACTCGTCGTACACGACGGAGCCGACGGTGGAGGGAGGACAGCGAGTGCAGGTGCGTTGAGGATATTAGCGGATCAAGATACTAAAACTCTTCATGCTGCTTCCAACAAAACTCTCGTTCCTTGTATATTACTTACAATGTATATTTAGTCCTGTGAGAAATGCAAGTCGAGAAGAGACGCCTACCGATTTGTCATCTCTATCACAGGTGGGCAATCGTACCGAGTGCGCGCTGCTCGGCTTCGTGCTCGATCTCGAAGGCGACTTCGATGCAGTGAGAGCACTCAGACCCGAGCACAGCCTCGTCAAGGTGTGCGCTCAACGATATTGGATTATGGGCACGAGGAGATGAAACCACGTTTATAAATTCTGATTTTACTAATCCCGAAAAAGGAAAAAGAAGATCTTGAGTTAACTCTCAGCGGCTGACATTCCAATGATTTGGAACCTGAGGAACGCGTGCGCTTGGTACGCGTGCACGCACTGCGCTCGGCGTGTTCGGCATTCATGATCCAATACGACCCGAGGTATAAACGATTCGATCGAATTTCTTTCGATATAACGAAGTGGCGGACATCACTTGCTGTTCTTGCGGTTTGCTAAACTCATTGGATATTCAATGTTAAGGTACCAGCAGCTATCGCAAAGGTGCAGGGAGCGGGAATCGTCGTGCGCATGGTCACTGGTGAGTCTCTAGAATACTGATTCTTTGACAGTGAAACATTCAAGTCGAGTGGCTCCACTTGCGCAACCTTAGCAGTTCTTTGCACCTTGCAGGCGACAACATCAATACTGCGCGTGCAATCGCCACAACGTGCGGCATTCTCAAGCCCGGCGAGGACTATCTCGCGCTCGACAGTGATGAGTTCAACTCGAGGATCCGAGATGCGCGCGGAAATGTGGGTGGTGGCGCTCGATGTTCAAATTTAGCAAATGTCACAACACAACATCCAGCGGATATCATAATTCGCGCTGTGTAAAATAACAACAAATTTTCTCTCGAAAGCCATCTTTCTAGATAGAGGACCCCTTGTGCTTCCAGATTGATCAGAATCGGCTGGACAAGATCTGGCCGAGGTTGCGCGTACTCGCGCGTGCGCAGCCCGCGGACAAGTACGCACTCGTCAAGGGCATCATCGATTCAAGGGTGTCCAAGCACCGGTGAGCACGGGTTGCTCTCGCTCTAATTGTTCCATAGCAGAAAGAAAACTACCAAGCGGTGAACAGTTCCTCATTAATTTGAGTTTCATTGAGGATGGGGAAACGGTAATCGTTCAGAGAAGTGGTCGCTGTCACGGGCGACGGCACGAATGATGCGCCCGCGCTCAAAAAGGCCGACGTCGGATTCGCCATGGTAAGTTGGAGCGGGGCATTAGGAGAGGAAACTGGTAAATGCAGGGAATCGCTGGCACTGACGTCGCAAAAGAGGCCTCCGACATAATCCTCACCGACGACAACTTCTCGTCCATTGTCAAGGTCAATCCTTTTCCCCCTTCCTCCCTCTTTTTATAACATTTTCTCCTCATCGACCTCTCATCTTGGTACAAGTGCTTGTCGTGAAGAAAAAAGGTGTTTCTGCTGCACCAATCCAAACCGTCAATGAAGAAGCTACGTTATCCTTTACAGGCCGTAATGTGGGGCCGGAATGTGTACGATTCGATCGCCAAGTTCCTGCAGTTCCAGCTGACCGTGAACGTCGTCGCTGTCACGACAGCATTCGTAGGCGCATGCGCCCTGTCCGACTCGCCCCTTACGGTGAGTTCCGTATGAGTTATCGACACAAGAGTCTCTCTCTCTCTTTTTATTTCAAACTTTATTCGCTCAATAAAATGTGCAGGATATCGAAACGACAACAACATGTATTTCAGTAAAATTCCATTTTCCGGGCGGTAAATTCGGGGTAGTGAAACACGCGGACTGATTTCCTAATTTCGTTGCAGGCCGTCCAGATGCTGTGGGTGAATCTGATCCAGGACACGCTTGCGTCGCTCGCACTGGCGACTGAAGTGCCCACTGAGGAATTGCTCAAGAGGAAACCCTATGGGAGGTGAAACGAATGGCAATTTTAACATTTCCTTGAAAAGAAATCGCAATATTGTGTAGAAAAACATCGATTCCAGGACGAAATCACTCATTTCTCGCACGATGGTCAAGAACATCCTCGGGCACTCCCTCTACCAAATGTGCATCCTATTCTTTCTCCTATTCTGGGGTGAGCTCGGGTCATACATCGAAAAGCGGTTGATTCGTTTCCAACAATTCATCTCGCTTGATGTATTCTCTATTCTGGATAAGACTATATCAGGCACGAAACTCGACTTTCTGGACCTGCCAGGGAACGATCCAGATTCGACCCTTCCGACCGCCCATTTTACAATTATTTTTAACGCCTTTGTCATGATGACTCTCGCAAATCAAATCAACTGTCGGAAAGTGCATGGAGAGTGGAACGTGTTCAGCGTATGTTCTATTCACTGATGGTCAGAGTAACGAGACTGAGGAATTGAAATGCCGATGATGCGCTTTGTATTTTTTTCCCAAAAATTATTCTATCTGATTGCAGGGTCTTCATCGTAACACGATCTTCTGCTGTGTTTGGGCGCTCGAACTGATCGCTCATGTGAGACCATTCTGAATACATCTAAATACAGTTTTTGCTGTGATTACATTTCTCGTTATAAGAAATAATTCACGGCTACTTGGTGCCGGAAACTCGAATCATCTTAAAAAGAATTCCAGGTGATCATGGTCGAGTTTGGCGGACGATGGATGCAAACAACACCGCTGAATGGCGTCCAGTGGACGTTCTGCGTGGCACTGGGAGTCGGCGAGCTCGTCTGGGCGCAGGTAATGAATAGCTCTTAAATACGGAAGCACTCTCTAGTCCGTTCTAACAAGTTATACTATACGAATAGACTCTTTTCTCTTCTCTTTCGGTTCTATTAACAGTTCTCAGGTCATTGCCACCATTCCTTCTACGATTCTACCGAAGCGACTCGCGATCGGAAAGGAAGATGTAAGCTTTCTTAGAAAATTTCGTGTCAAGGAGCGAATTTTTCCAGGTTGACCTCTGTCGTATAACCAAGGAAGACGAGGGCTCTTTTTCATCGGCTTATGGCTCCATTAAAGAGTTGGAGCCGAAAAGAAGATCCGGGCAGTTGCTCTGGCTGCGCGCTCTCAGTCGGTTGCAAATGCAGGTTACTGTCACCATTCATAATCTCTTTATCCGTGCTACTGACGTGCACAGTGAGGTGTTGCGGATCTTTTGGTGATTCATAAAAATAATCCAATGAGTTGAAATGCAACCAGGAAGTTAATTAAACATTGTTATTTGTTGGTTTTTCATCGTTGTATTGCCGAATTCCAGATGCGTGTAGTGCGGGCCTTCCAAGCGGCACGAAATGCTTCTGTGTATCCATTGACGTTGTCGAGTGAGCACCTTGTACAGGAGTCAGCGCTCATTGAAGAAACAAGTTTGTAGTTTGATTAATATAATACGGTTCATTTTACCTAATCACTAGAATATAGAAGCGAGAATGCTCGAATAGTTTTTGTATGCCGGCAGAGTATTATAATTTTGTAATGGGAACCCTTTCGAGGGAAGAAAAATCCAATTACGCAGTCTTATACTGGTGAGTTGCGACTCAGTCAACTTTTTGCAGGAAGCACAATCCCAGTAGAGGTACCTGAAATCTTTATCAATGATCGACCAGTGGAGAGAACGTAGAGAATATTCATAGCATGTTGATTATTCCGTCTATTGATTATTTATCGTCATTCGTGATAATCATGCCTCTCTACTATGCCGTGATATATGCGTAGGTGTTGTTGTAAGATACTGTGTGCTCAAAAGTGAATAAAAGAAAGACGATGAATTTACAAACAAGAGTTATGTGTGAAGAGCCGATCGAAAAGGGTCTGTTATATGCAGGGATAGAGTGCGTGTTGCGCATTACATTCATTGATTCCAATCACATTCATAATTAATATTCTTTTGCAACACAGTTTCCTCGAAAGGAACACCTGGTACCCAATCTGACAAACATTCTGCATTCTGTGTCATCGAATCCAACACTAACTGACCATTATCCGGGTATTATCCGTTAATACGCCCACATCGACACGCTGTGCACGTTTCTTTTCCCTGCACTCTTTTTTTTCGAATAACGATGATTCTTGCTCCAGCCAATCATCATTCCATCCCATTCAACCATGACAGAAGGCGAATATCATTCATCAAGAATTAATCCGTAAGTCTGATTTTCATAAACACGTTATAATTAGTAACTACACCTCATTTTGAATGTGTTCTTGTCGAAAAGACAGACGAGAGAGTATAAATGTATAAAATGAAAAGATGCGCATGGTGCTTACAGGATGGTTGTCATCATGTCACATGGGTTCGTTACAGGCAGAGACTGATTCAACTAACGATTATCATCATGATTGCATTTGCCGTGTTCTTCACCTGTCTGTTCGCACTGCATAGAATCAAAGTGAAGGAAGATGAGAAAAAGGTGAGGGTTGTAAAATCTCGCGCAACTGAACTAATTATTGCAGAAAAGAAACGATTCTGTGGAATACGGAGAGTCGCCCGAGAAGAACAATATCACTTCAATTTCAGTCTGAATTTTGTTTTCGTAATGAACAAATGTACAATAAACATTGCTATTATGCTATGATATCGCTTTTCAATGAAATGTCAAACGAATTATCGACAATTATATATAATGTTATTACAAACCGACAGCATTCGCGCTTGTTCTATCTTGTATTGTAGCAACGGGATAGTTTTGTAGTAGTGGATACGGCTTTATAATCGTATGAAAGATACGCGTTTTGTTCTTTTACCATATCTATCCGAATGGTGTGGTTCCTGCTTTCATCGGCACGATTTCCGCACCCTCTTCCGATTGGTGACTGGCTGGCAATATGCTTGCAATTTGCAATTGATTATGCCGGAATCGTGGGAAACATCATCGTACTCCTCGCCATCATATGCAGATCTCCGGCTAGTTGGCGGTAAGAACACGTTTCCTCGGTTTGCAATATCTCGAGCGTTTCAGTTCCTACAAAATTCTCCTCATAAAGCAAGCGCTGGTGGATTTGCTAGCTCTAGTCTCCTGCGATTTCGTTATTGAACGGTAAACAAAATTTCCCTTTTATAATTTCATAATATTGTCGAAACTATTGAGTGATGGCGATTAATGACTAGTTCATCTTTCTGACAAGCTTGTAATTCAGTATGATCCCCACACCCATCGGTACCGCAATGATCTATCTCGGTCCATGCACAGTTGTCTCTCCCTTCTCCTGCCACGTCGGCCACAGCGTGATGATCAACGCTCAAACTTACTCCATTCTCATTGTTGCAGCGAGCTTCGTCTATCGCCTTCACATTCTGAAGCAGTAAGTATTTCGCTATTATTTTCTGCCTTTTCAATTAGAAATCCCCGAAACAGGTCTGCTGAGAAAGTCGCATTATCCTCTAAATATTATCATCCTGCCTAATACGGTAACGTATCGATGGACTATTTCCAGCAACGCTCCGTCATCTCGATGGGTGATCCTAATCTGCACGGCAATGGTTGTACTTCCGATTTGTGTGTTTGTGAGTAATTTCACATCTGGGCAGATTGTGCGTTCAACTCCTCAATATCTTTATCAAAAACAATATCTTTATCAAAATCTGTTTAGATACTGACTCTTCTAACCATCGATGAGGAGGAGGAAGTGAGGGCGGCGTTCCGTGGATACAATCTGGACGAATATGTTGTACAAGGTGGGCGTTTGGCGTTGCGATATTGAAACAAATTATATAACAATTACAATTGTTTGCACATTTTACTGCATAATCTCCAAGAGAACTTGTCCCCCGCAATCCTATGGAACAAAAAATAAACTACTGCAGGTCATCTCACCTCCCACGCTCGTCTAGCTCACAAGGTCTCCGCATTGTACAACGCGGGATCGGCACTGCCTGTCACAATTTCCGTCTTCCTGTTGAGACGACGGGTAGGTTCAAATTGAAAAAAAATTACTAAATTTGTACTTTTCAGGTACTTTCCACTCTTGATTCTCAAAAAAACGAAGATGTCTATTAAGTCATTGGACATACACCGAATACTTGTAAAGGCACGCCAAATGGAATTCTTTCGAAGTATTCTGTAACCTTGTACTCGGCAGGTGCTAACGCTACAGGCGTGTCTTCCTGTGTTTCACGCTCTTGCCATTGTATGTTATATGATAGAGAAGAAGGGACTGCATCATTCGCCTGCCAACGAGCATGCGATTAGAGTGGTCAGCCTTATTATTTTTGTAACCACTGAGCAACTACAATTTATTGCATCAACGGGATTGGAGAAAAATAAATTGCCAGCTAGAATACATCAATTTCCGGAATCAAAATACTTATAAAAAATCGAATGAAAAATAAATGTTCAGTTAGCAAGCCTGATGACTGCAGTCAGTCCGTACATCAGCATTGTCAACATCAGAACTTTTAGGGAGTGAGGAATGTATTTCGATTACGTCACAAATTTGCATGTATTTCAGTTTCGCCCTCTGCCGAAAGAAGAAACGAACAATGGTAAATCTCTCTCTGACGGCGGTCTCATGACATATTTGTTATTTTTCCTACTTATTCCGATAAAAGTTCCGGATTTTCGTCATGCGCCGTCCATTAGATCCCATATTTATCTCCCTTTATCCCCGACATTCGCCCGTCAAAACACTCCAAACACCAAAAGGGAAATCCGAATTCGCCTTTCTATCTTCCTCATTCGCTCATTACAATGGGTGAAGGCATCGCGAGCTGGGCTACGTCCAAGGTTACGCCGTACGTTTGTTTTTCATCTGATTGTATTTCCGTGTCCAATAAATAGAGTACATTGTCGTCGATTGTACTGAACGGTACTGTTTTGTTCGCAATGGCTTTTCGCACGTCTGGGATAAAATATTATTTAATCAATCTTTTCAGCCAGAAAGTTATTCAACTGTTCATCTTCGGTGTGGTTGCGTGCGCACTGTTCATTGCACTGATGGTTCTGTTGAGCAAACTGAAGCAGAAAGCAATGAGGAACAGGGTTAGAAGTCAAGTTTGCTTATTGGGCCCATTTGGAAATGCATTGGAAATGCACTAGACATTCTAAATCTACATTATTGCAGGAGGCCAATGACAGTGCTCAGGATCAAAAGAGCTCGGCAGTACACTATGATCATACTGCATGATGAAACTATGCGACATACCTCAAGATATATTTTTTTACATTCTTGATTGTAATTTGAATGATAAAAGTATCTGCGACGTTCATTTAGTTCATTCTTAGTATGAATATTCGATACAGCTGTTGATCATTATAGTTTCTATTACCAAGGATCCTTGGGGAATTCACCTGCTCGTTATTCTCGAACAATCAGCGATGATTGTTCGCGATACATAGACAGAGAGAATGATGACAATTGCTGATTAATAAATTCGTTTTCACCGCCGTTTTCATAGCAAAAGGGATAGCGAAAGCATATTGTAAGCTGTCCGAATGGACGGAGTGGAACGCTTCTACTGGAATCTTGCGCGATTTTTCGTCGGAATCACTAGCGCATCGGCAATACTGGGCATGAGCTGCAACTCGCTCATTCTACTGACGACAATTCACACAAAGTTTGTTTTAGTGGCAATCATTGACCTGAAATGTCCTTGCAGAACCCTTAGAGCCACGTACAATTATCTGATCGCTGTTTGCGCGTGTGCGGATGTTCTTCAACAGGTATCTCTAGTATAAACTATAAATAAGTTATTTTTGAATCGCAGTGGGGCGCTCTATTTCACTTGCCGATGCTCTTCGATGTTCGACTGGAAATCGACAGTAAACGCTGCGCTTTTCTCATAGTAGTTTTCTCCAAGCTTATAACGGACTTCGAAACTCAATTTCAGTTTCCGGCCGAAATGGGCATCGCTGTCGGCTGCACTAGCATACTGTGTGTTGGAATTGATCGAATGCTCGCGATTCGATTCCCGCTACGCTATCGGGCGCTAAATAAACGAAGATACAATCTGGTTTCGTGTTTACGCGTTTTTAAATGTGTTTCATCATTGTTTTTACCGGTGCTCGCATCCATTATTATTGCATTTTGCGCTTATTTCTGCACGTTGATGGTAGTGTTCTACCGACCACGGTATGTCATAGTTCACAGTATTTGTGATGAAGATTCTTTTTAGCCGTGCAATATGCGAGGTAATGACACCGTATTCCGGCATTGGCGTTGCCTGGTTTGGATTGGCAATATTCCTGGTGAACAGCTTTAGTCTGATTGCCTACTGCATGACTTGGATACACCTGCGCACGAGATCCGGTCAGTAATTACAAGCATTGTCAGTAATTGAACGAAGGGTTTATAATTGTAAAGTTATTTTATCAATTGGGTCGTGCAAGTGATCATTTCGAGAACAGCGATGCAAGATTCCAAAAGAAACAAAAGTGTGAAAATCCATGAAATGTGGATCATACAAGATTAGACGGCTCTGTACGGATATGGTTTCCAATGATGAAACTGAACATTTTGGTGACGGAAAATTCAAGGGCCTCAAAATACGGAGGTTCCACCAAAAATCTGAAGGGCCACCAAAATCTGATGGAGCCACCAAAATCTCGAGGGGCCACCAAATCCGTACAGAGCCCATTAGACGCTATGCTATATTTGTTTCAGATTCCACCGACATGCATCACGTAGTGAAGTCATTGTTAATCGTAGCGCTGGTGGAAGTGGGTGGATACGTGCTTACTCCCGGTCTCGTTCAGATAGCGCCCTATCTCGGCCTCAATCGTACTATCTGTCAAAGAATGTTGTAAGAAGCTTACCTTTCAGCAAGCCAAAAGTTCGCGTGGATTCATTTCGGTAAAATATTCCTGCATATCGTGATGGCAGTCAAAATATTCATTTACTATTCAACGAGGTTGGTGTTTAGAAATCGACAGTGCAGTGATTGTTTCAGTTCCGAGTATCGCTCTGCTATCAAAGCATTTCTTCTGCGAGTATGGAAGAAATCATCCAAAGTCAATTCGAAATTACCCCGATAAAATACATTAATGAAATCTATTGTGTCAAAATGATATTCAATACAGTCCACAGTTGGTTCACTGAATTTTGCACTGGCGTTTAAGAATGTGTTTGATGACAATGATGACTTTCTTTCACCTTATAAAAGTCGCAAAACGCCCTTTCTTGTCCACGCGGCGGCCGCTCCGAAGGATCAATAGTTTAGCACCAATACTGATAACCAGATGATCAGGTACGCTGTATAATTTCGTTTACGTCACACTTGATCAACTGCATCGAATGTGCCTAAGAATACTCACGTATTCATACGTCGTTGATATTTCTGGGTCGGACCGAGCTCTGAACCCTTCTCGCTCGGTATTTCTCACGACAAAGAGACCCGCCTTATCAATTACGCCTATAAAAAGCCCGATGTCACGATACGATCAGCGACGCGGCTTGTTCATCATTGAATGTGTCTATCGTTTCTGATGTTGGGTGCGCCTTTCGTTGCCCTTCAATTATAATTCTCTTAGTTTTACTCGCAATTTCGAAGAAATTTTCAACATAAAATCGCTGCATATTTCTAGAGTGCATACTCTTGTATTTTTCAAATCAATCATCAAATTTATCGCTTCATTTTCATTCACGGTTTCAGGTATAAACCACTGCACAAGCAGAGAGGATGCGGTTAGCCATCTTTTTGCTGGCATGTGAGTTGCATAATTATCTTTCATATAATCAGAGCAGTCTAGTCTAAGGACAAACAGAACATGCAGATGTCAATCAAGTATTCATAGCCGGGCACTATTCGAATCATTCTAGAAGAATCGTACTTGAATGTCATCAAATTTGTATGCGAAGGTTGTGCTTGCAATCTGCCCGAGTTGTCACGTGGTGATAAGAACGCACCAAGCACCAAGCACCAGTTACAAATTCTGCGTTGATTGCGAATTTGATGATCGCTTGATCTCAAACCGACAAACAAAGAATTATGGGCACAATATTTCCAAATATGGTAACTGTAACATCTAACAGCCTGAACGGCGCAAAACAATTCACATTTATACTGGAAACATGAACGCTCTGATTCATCAAAAATACCCATAGGCGTCGCCATCGGCTGCACGGCGCCCATTCCCGCCGTCGACGCCAATGACGTCACCTCCTTCCTCACCCAACTCGCCCTCAACGATGAGAACAGGGCGAAGAGCGGACAAGTTGTCGTCGCCTTCCAGGTTAGGACCTTTCTTGGAAAAAATCGAAAAAAACAAAAATTCTGAGCGTATTGTCTTCGAATTCTTCGAAACACGCAGATTTGCATATTGTAGAACATGGCCTCGACCAAGACCTTCGACCACGATAACGCGCCCAATCCGTGAGTTTTTCAACAATTTTATCTTCTGATTCCGAAAGTTCAGACTGTTCACCTCTGTCGACCCGAATCTGCTCGGCGAGCACACGTACAAGTCGTTCACTGACCTCATTGTGAGTTGACGGCAATCAAATTGCGAGGAACATTCTAATCCTAACCTGCCCTAGATCAATTCCAACATTTGAATGGGATTCATATAGCTGAAGCGCTCTAAAACCTTCAATTCAGGCCAAATTCACCTCGCAAGACGCGAACGTCGCCGATCCCGAGACTGACGACAGGAAGAATGCTGCTCTTGGCTTCATCGATGACATCTCGTTGACTACTGTATTCATGCAGGCGTGGAGCTATCTGAATGGCGCTGGTGAGCGAATTTATCCAACTTTATCATTAAGAACATAATCTCTAGAATAAAATGAATCGGAGAAAAGTGAAAGCAAAAGCGAATTTCAGGAGTCGCTTCGGGCGACTACAACGAGTTCCGCAACCAGCTGTACACTGTGTGGTTCTCTGTGTTCGCTAGAGACAAGGTCGCCGGCAGTTCAGGTGAGTACTCAAAACATTAGTTAATCTTCCAATTATCGATCGAATTAATCCTCTTCGCCGTTATTTCTTATCGAGGGACCGCTATTTCTTCATTGATGCACTAGACGACATGTCAACCCATTTGCTCAGGCTTCAAAGCCACGTTCGTCGGCGAGTACCAGAACGATGTTGTGGTCGGCCTCACGAACTGGATCAGGTGAGAATGCCATCTTTCCCTGTCCCTGAAAGTAACATACATTTCAGATTCTCGCAACTCGAAACTGCCAAAGGCGTAAACTATCACGGCTGGTTCACCAAGCAAGTCGTGAGTTGTTTTACTTCGTATCCAAGCGTCTTTATCGGCAATAGGTCGGATGAGAACTTTTGCCTGGACGAAACAATTGTTACGTCAGAGAAGACGTTGCGAAACAGTTCTCATCCAACAATTTTTCAATTCGGAGTACAGCACCATTCTCAAACTGACGAGAGATCTTAAATGATGAGACGTACTCTATCCCAATTACAGGACGTGCAAGTGGAGATGCAATTCGGTCTGGAATTGCCAGTGGGCGAGAAGCAGGCTTTCCGCTCCAATCTCCTGCTCAATACCTCGCCCGAGTTTGAGTTCATGGCCTACGCAGTGTGCGCGCTCACTGGAAATGTAAGTGAACTATATTTTTTCATAAAAAAATGAATGAGGTCGCCAGATGTTGGAGAACGGCATACTAACGATGTATACAATCACAACTCAGCAATTATATTTCTTTCTTTTAGTCTGCCTGCAAGCTGACGATCGCCGGTAACGAGGTTAACCTGAATGTAGACACCGTCACCGTCGACGGCAATCGAGTGGTGAGCTCTCAGTTCTTGCTCTTGATGCACGAATAACTATTTCTTGTGTCACTATTTGTATTCCAATAGTGAGTAACTTCTGCACCATTGGTTTATGCCGTGATATAATAAATTAGTGAATAAGTGACTTCTTTCAGATCAGCGTCGCCCATCCTTCCATCGGCGACGTCTCGCCTACGACGACGAAGAAGCCGACAACCCCGAAAGCGCCAGCCGATCTCGAGCTCCAGGTAGGAATCATGCATTTACTTTTCTTATTTCGCTGAAAAAACCTACATAATATCGAGCATATTGACAATGAGTGTTGTCAAATGTTTCTAAGCATCCTGATAAATTTCCAGCAAAAATTCAGAATAATCTCAAAACGTCTCTTACTTTTCCATCTCTGTACATGGATGTGACAGTCGAGGCATTGGGCAGTAAACATTGAATAGACCACGAATTGCAGGACCTCGTGAACAATATGCGCGCGCAGGACGACGACAAGGCCACCTCCTCCCAGTACTTGCTCACCTGGGGCAACAAGCTGGGCGGCAACCCCAAGCCGAGCGGCAAAGAGTAAGGTTTTTGATTTTCAAAACGTATAACGCAAAACCATCATCAATTTTCAGTTTGGTCTCGAACGTGGACGAGTCCCTCTTTGACACGCCCGTCTACGCAGCGCTCAAGAAGGTCTACGACAACGGCATTCTCGTCCCGGATGTAAGAGTTTGCTGCAGCCTTTTTTCATAGCCTTTAATCGTAGAGAAGGGGAATAGTAGAAGATAGGAGATGACTAGGGCCAACAACACGACAAGATCACGTGCATTCCGATATTGGAGCGCGTGCTCCGAATTGCATATCAGATTCATTTTTTCTAGGTGTGCGTCTCCGAGTCCGACTACAACTCGGGCTTCAAGAGGTGAGTGATTCGGAACCTATCTGCTCAATTGTGTCATACAATTTCAGGTCCATTCTCCAGTCGCTCCTCGATACCTGGTCCACAACTAAACCATTCCAACTGATGCACGATTTCCTCGTCGGAAGGGGTGAGATCTTTGTACTGATGACAATTCAGTGAGTGTGCAAATGAAGCGATACGACTAGACATTACAAAAGCGATATCGATTTGTCATCACTTTTCTATAACTTGATCAGTATTTTTTTGGACGAGGTCATTCGAATGGCAAAAATCTTGCAGGGAAGGTGCCGTCCGATCTGACTCAGTTCAAGCAGTTCCTCACCACTTTCTGGTTTGGAACGTACACGCGATGCGGTGATAAGAAGACGATCGGCAGTTCGGGTATGTTCGGGAGCATTTTTGACATAATACAAGTGTAGGATTGAGTGTAAAATCAGGCAAAAACAGTGTAAACAATCGACCTTTCTATATGGGAGGGACTCTATAGTAAGGATGAAAATGTCAGGTTTCGAACACGTCTTCTCGGGCGAGTGGAAGGGAACTACTATCGACGGTCATCATAACTGGATGAAGTGAGAATTGAACCCCCTCGTCCCACCTCATATGATTTTCAAGCATTCATAATTATGTATAAATCGGTCTATCTTTCGACATTTTACAAAATTTGCAGATACTACATCAACCAGAAGGCCGGAGAGATCCAGTACTACGGATACTACAGCGAACAGGGAGTGCGTGCTCTTTACCGTCCCCCAAATCTCGTTATTGTTAACATAAAAATCGACCTACCAGACGACTTCCAAACCGTTTTTCGCATTCACCGGAGGACATCATTAGGGACGGGATTGGGACCTTCGCATTTACAAATGTGTTCAATTCAGCAACTCACCGGCACGTACGAATACGATTGGGCGGGATATCACAAGAAGACGGGCGGCATGCTCTTCGGCACTTCGCCCGGTACGAATTTACTCATATCGAAGGCTTTTTCTCTGTTCGTCTTTTACTGGTAGTGTTTTGTATCCAAGTAAAATAACGTGAATGAATTATTACAGTGTTCGACTTCTCCCTGTTCACGGCGTGTTCTTTGACACACACGGGCGAGGCCGGATGCAAATTCAGCATCGATGACGTCCCTCTTGCGGTGAGGACACTGTAACCCGCGCAAAAAAAAAATGAAGAATAGGAACTCACAAGATTGATGTGCACAATAGGCAAACGGCTCAACTGTTGACTCAAAATAAACAACTCATCGATATCGCTTTACGCTCACAGCTTTATGAGGGCCTAGGGATGTCAATAGAAAAGTGAATTTTCCAAATGCAGGTGACTTCGTACACTCAAGATTGCGCGGGCGGCGGGCTCTGCCTGTCCACGTCGTATCCGGAAGATGGATTCTGAGTTGTAATTTGTGGGCCGAATTGTAATTATTAATGATAAACGTTTTAGCACCACTTTTCTATTGCAAGTATTGTACAAAAGATAGTCAAACAAGATTTTTGAATGGAAAACGAAACAGAAATGGAAATAGGTGAATTCTCGAATTTCCGTTTGTCATCTGGTGAATTTTTGTCAGTATTATTTCAGACAAAGTCCTGCACCGACCTTTCAAGATCGAATACACAAGCGAGATCAAAGAGAAGCCGCACTTCCGTGATAGTCTCTATAAAAATGAGATTCGTGCCTGAGCCGCCGACTATTCTCTCTGTCTGCGTTTCAGTTACTCGAAAATGCTTTAACCGACAACGAGAATCACATTCTTAGTGGGCTGTGAGTTAATTTTCAATGCCTACTTTCATGAATATAAGAAGCCACAGGTGTACTATGCTTGCCTACCTCAATACTGGTAACGGCAATCAGTGATGAGCCAACCCTACCTCCAATCGCTGTCGATCCGCTATTTCAGGTAAGCAATTCCGCATTTACCCATCCCCATATCTAGGAGTACATTGCAAAATATGTGTCATGTGAACCGTTCAATTTCAGGAGCTTGTAGACAATATGCGCGCCAAAGACGACGACAAACCTTCGCCAACGCAGTACACACTCAACTGGGGAGACCAATTGGGAGATGACCCCAAGCCAAGCGGGCGAGAGTTAGCCTACATATAAAATTCCGAACAGAACTTTCATTATCAGTTTGCTTTCGAGCGTTGATGAGGTGATTTTCGAGACACCCGTGTATAATGTGCTGAAGAGGGTCTACGACAACGGCATTTTCAACCCTGATGTGAGTTTTGGTTCATACCAAAATGCTGGATCATTCTCCTATTCTAGGTATGCATCCCAGAAGCGGACTACAACTCCGGCTTCAAGAGGTCTGTGGGAGGGGTTGTCGCTATACGCGATGTATTCTCAATTCTCCAGGGCCATCCTCCAAACCCTGCTCGATACTTGGTCTACAACAAAACCATTTGCGCTCATGCACGACTATCTGGCTGCGAAGGGTGGAATTTGAAAAAAAACTTTCTTATGGAGCAAATTGCAGACAAAGTGCCTTCGGACCTGAAACAGTTCAAACAGTTCCTCTCCACATTCTGGTTCGGAACTTACACACGGTGCGCTGATGACAATACAACGATCGGCAGTTCTGGTAGGTATTGAATTACTGATTTTTAGTACAAATAATGTCATTTATAATCATGTATTAGTGATATTTCAGGTTTCGAGCACGTCTTTTCTGGTGAGTGGAAGGGCGGCATCGTTGATGGCCATCACAACTGGATGAAGTGCGTGTTTTTTTCAATTACTGTCGTAAGATTGATTTACACAGATACTATCTGAACCAAAAGTCCGGCGATATCAAATATTATGGATACTACCACTACCAAGGGGTGAGCTCTGATTTTCCGAAAATTGATCGCTTACATCAATTCTAGAATCTAACGGGCACATTCGAGTACGATTGGGCGGGACTGAACAAGGAGACGGGTGGAATGCTGTTTGCTACCTCGCCCGGTATGATTCCCGATTTACATAGCTTGTTTTACACTAATTGAATGAAAGTGCCGGGAAAACTCGTTATTTACAGTGTTCGACTTTTCGCTGTTCACTGCTTGCTCTCTCTGTTATTCGGGCGAACGCGCTTGCAGGTTCAGCATCGATGACGTTCCTCTGGCGGTGAGTTACAGGCACCACCTCGTGTGAGAATAAAACAATCTATACTAAAAAAATCTTTTTAAAAATCAAAAACAATCTATACCAACAGTAGGTTAACATTCGAATGTTTTTTGCTGCGTTACAGATGACGGTAACAATGGAAATCGATAATTTATCAATATCATGTAACACCAGGTGTCTTCTTTCACGAAATCCTGCGCGAATGGTGGTCTCTGTCTCTCCACTGCGTATCCGGAAGACGGATTTTGAAAAGTAACTTATAAATGCGTCGATTGGTAACTTCTGATAAATACTGTTTTCGGCGGCAATATATTGAATGAACAAAAAAGGGCAATGGGAAAAGGAGTAAGGGCACTTCAACTTATCGAGCATGTTTTGCATGTCTCATGTGCCGACACTAGTAGCGGGGGGGGGGAGCGGCAAACGTGTAAGGCGGAGGTAGATGAATGTAAAGGATCAGTGCAGCGATAATCGTTGTTTGTTCGTGCTGGGCTCGCTTGTCGGTGTTACTGAAAGGAAATTTGTTTTTCAACATACAGCCCCCCCCAAGATGACCCAAATGATAGCACCAACTTACCCTTCCGTTTCGACAGCAGCAACTTTCGAATGTACGCTCGAAAAGGGGGAGTGCTGTAGATGAGAGCGACTGAATGCGCCAGAGGCGCTAGCGATTGAAGGGCGAGTGTTGGCAAAAGCACATCTGCAATGTAGCAACTGGTATTTTATTCGTGACGTTTTCAATTTATTGCGATCATTATTGTGAAATGATAAACTTCTCAAACAAATAACCCCTTACATTCTGGATTAATGTGGAACAGCAACGGGAGCTGGAACAGCAAAATTGGAATGGCAAGGAAGAGACCGAACACGCAGATCTGAATATGGTCTCATATCGAATTGCGATGTTTCAAATCTATATCTTTCAGCAACCCAGCAATAAATATGCATGAATAAGGAAAGCGAACCTGAATGAGCGACTGTCGGGTCTGCCTGACCGTGATTGTCACGCGAATTCCTTGTCGTGCGCTGCAATGCTATTACGTTTTGCAGAAATCACATAGCAAAGACGAGAAAGAGTAATTTGCCCGACCAATTCCGCGTGTGCCGCCGCATCACCAACGCAATGTGGCCGCCGCAAGCGAATGCAAACGAGCCGTAAAGGAGGACGGTCGCCGCCTCGATCCCCGCGTGTACCTGAATCTTTCGAAGTGAAAAATGGCGCGGCAACGGCGCGAAAAGCGCGAACATTTCTCTCACAACCCCTCCCATGACAAGAAAGAATCGCTCACAGTAGACGCATGCGCGCTGAGTACGTCAAAGTTGCGGCCGGCCTCGATCCAATCGCACTCGGGGCAGCGCTGAATTTAAGTTACTTTTTTTTAAACGAACGTATCTGTGCGCCTCATTTTGAGCAAAGCTATGAAAGGGTTTGTGTCCAAGTTGGTGAAGAGGCCCTTCCTAGATATTGGATGCTAACCTCCTTCAGAAGCTTTGCCGTATCCCTTGAGAACTCTACGACGTTATCGTAGATGTAGCGTACTGGCAGGACGTTGATGCCGGTCATCAGAAGCACCGTGAGCACTAGAAATGGTGATGCAGCGTCAGGAAAATGTTTCAAAAAATAGTTGTTTTACGATTTCTGCGTCTAGTTTTCTGCCATTTGAGGCGATTCTAACATTCATTGTGCGAAACGAGTAGCTCATTTCTTGCACTCTTACTTACCCTTGACGGCTCTCGTGCTCAACGCTATGGGCGAACCGGGCGGCATCAGACTTTGATGCCGATGGAAGAGGAGGACGGTGAAGAGGCCGGAGATGTTCACGTTGATGAACAGGAACGGCGCCTGAATTGGAGGTTGAATATTCGAATAAATTTAAGATGCACTCGAATTAGCGATCCTCATGGCTAATGCGCCATTTCACAATAAGTTTTTTTTATGTATTTCGCCATCCTAAACGTGTCATCACAGACAGAGTCTTTGTAGCCATAACCAGTGCCCCCGCGCAAACAAATGCTTTGTAGCGTTGGAAAGTGTTCCGTAAATCATAATTCCTGTGCTACCCTTCTCGAGAAGTACTGTATCGCGAACTCTACCACTACAACGATGCCACTTTGCAACAATAGCATAGATTTCATTTGCCAACACTCACGTTCGCGGCCCAGTACGGCAGAAAATTGTCCCGACACAGCAGTCCGATACAGTAACCGCCAGCGAATTCTCCGTGCATGAAGGGAATGTGCAGCACGTTGAAGTGCACGTTATACATCAGATATAGCACCTGAAAATGGAGGTTATTATGCTGAAATTCTGATCTCTTGCTTGTGATTGGTGGAAGTATTGACGTGTATCCGCGTCTGACTAGTGTTGCCGATTCCCGTACCGGAAAACACATGGACGTATGCGAATTTGTGGGCCATCACTACTACTACTTGGATTAATCCTTGTGTTGGTTGATTGAAATCCAAGTCTCTTTTGCTTCAAAATTGTTATGCAATGCAAAACATTCACCTGCAGAGTAGCCGCCAGAATGAAGAAGTTACGTGCAAAAAGACGACGGTGGCTAAAGATCAGAAGAAGGCCGAGCATGTTTAGAAGCAGGGTTGCGGATGCAATCAGAGCGCAGAACCAAACGATGATCTTTTCTTCGGACATTGAAGCGTACTGAAAGTGATTTCACAATAGAAAACTAATTATATGAGCAGTTTTTACATCGGTCGTAATGCGGCGACACACCGGTGAGCATGGTACAATCAATATAGCGCAAAACAAGTGCACAAGTCTGGCGGTAATCCACTGTTAGGACTGTGATATAGCGAATACAAAAAGAAGACGCCATTATGTTGCATACTCCAGCTCGTTTCACATATCTAATGTGGCACAATTGGCGTCAATACCAAATGGATGTCGAGAAATAGTAACGCGTTTGCACTTCGAAGAAGTTTGCAGGTGATTCCAGGTCGACCTATGATATCGTCCTCGTGAGGTGGAAAGTGAGTCCGAATGAATAACGGATATTAGGTAAGAGTTGATATTTAATTGGAAAAAGACCAACACGAAACGGCGTAATGTGAAATTATAGCATTTCAAGTTCTGCTGTTTCTCAATGGTAGGATATCGGGAGTTAGCTGGTAAAACATAGAACGATATTAGTCGGCAGACAACTCTGGTGTGCGTCCCCAACTTGGGCCCAAGTAAAACCGGGTACCCAACTTGGGCCCAAGTACAGTACCCCCTAATCGGGAACCCAACTTGGGCCCAAGCAGGAACACAACTTGGATCCAAGCAGTTCTCTACCCGTCGCGTCTAGCACGCACCTAGCCTATAAGGTCCTTTTTCGAAGCTCTGTTTTGACTGCCTTCGGGCACGAGTGCGATTGACTGTCTACGGTCCCCAGTAGGACCGTATTTTGGATGTGACCGGCCCGACATGGTCTAACCTTGCGGGCCTTTGGTTACTGTATGAGATTACTGTATCTCAACTATCAATCAATAAAAAAGGCTGAAACAGGGTTTCCAACTTGGTAGGAACCCAACTTGGGTCCAAGCAGGAACCCAACTTGGGCCCAGGCCTGGACGCAACTTGGGAATTTGCTTGGACCCAAGTTGGGGACGCACACCAGAGAATGATATGCGGACACGGAAATTCATAGTCAAGAATGAATCAATGTATCCGAATATCACAAGACGATCCCATAATCGGTAGCCATTTGTTGCAGTTTCCTATGAATAGAAAAATACAGATTCGGTTGGCACGTATTTCTCAATAGCAAAAAAATAATAAAAAACACAATTGTAAAAAGCCAAAACTGAGAAGCGTCATGGCAAGAAAAATGCCGATTGACTTTCATGCCATTTTCACGTTTACGCTCCAATTCAAACACCTGCGCATGCAGGTGCTGTAATGGGCTTGGACTTTTGAAATGTTCTTTGTATTACTGCTGTACTGAAATACGGTTTCCCAGTGTCATCTTCCCGAATAGAGTTTCCACGAAGTGCTGCGACTAGAACCCGCTTTTCGAACTGCAGTCTGTAATATTCAAGCATCCCAAAAAAGTTGCGTAATCAACACTACGAAAAGAAGAGTCTTCTTTCAGAAGACTTTTACGTCCAGAAGTCGCCATCGACCGACGGTGCTGGTGATGTTCCTTCACGTGTGTTTCCCTTGATAAATCGTTGGCCACTATTCCTTGTGTGGATGCCAATGATTTGCACTTTTCATTGCAACATTGATCGAGATTTAATTATTCGGGGCTGCTGATCACGTGATTTTGAGAAATTTCTTTCTCATGCTATTGTTCTGTGTTCGTTTGAGGACATAGACGCAATTGTGAGGGGAGTGAGCCGATATTTACGAGATAATAGAGGTAGAGCTGCTCGGTACCTGAAATTTGCGTAGTTCTTTTCTGCTTTCGGAAATAAATTGCCTCGGAATAAGGAAAATAATCAGAAATGGGTCGATTATTGGAAAGAGCTGCATTGACATCATGAATACCGTTCCCATTCCTCCCATGGCGACTTCTGCAATATATCATTGCATATTTTTAATTTAATTTTTTGAGGAGTTTGAACAATAAGTCATAAATTATTGTAGCATTCTGTCCAATTAACACCGTTTTTCACTTCAAACTCACGGACAAATATCGGAATTAAGAGGACGAGCGCAACGGGTCCATATGAAGTGATGCAAGGAATGATCGTCGGCAAAAGTTTCATTTCTTCAAAGATCACATAGAAACAAATACCTGCCATATGAGCAGCCGAAAGAGGTGCTTCTGCATTATCCGAGTCTTTGGAGCGATATGGTGTCTAACAAATGAGTATTTTAACTGAATATGACCAAACACCTAACTGAATAGCTTTGTTGGCATAGATAATTCGCTTGACGCACAAAACGATCACTGTGATGGGCGCGCCAACCGTGAGCCCCATAACGAGGATGGAGAAAAGAGTTGCCGTATCCCACTCTTTCCCGCCGTTATCCAGCGGATACTGAACGAATACGAACTTTCCAGAAAAAAATATTGAAAATGAGTTAGTCTCAAAAAAATTCAGGAACGATAAGATATACAAATATACGGCATCGTGTTCTAGGTAAATTTTCTTGAATTTTTTGTCCATGAACAAGACGATGCTATACGATTACGGCGGCTAATGTATGTATGCGGTTTTGCCCACCCAAGGAACCAGTGCGAAAAAGCCAGGAAGATTCTCGCTGTAGAGATCGATGCTGTACAATTTCTGCAAAACATAATAATGTGAGCTCTGAACCGTTACTTCAACCGACCATTAGAATAGGCCCGAATAGTTGACGGTGGGCGTCGGACGGCCCCCAGAAAGTGACCACGATCAGGAATATGATGGCTGCAATTTCGATGGGAAACGAATAAATATAATTAGCGGAACTGACTTGAATAGACAGCATTAGACACAGCAGCCAACGCAATCCATTTCGGCCAAGGATTCTGTTGGAACAACGACATCCACTGAGGTCTGAAAATGGACTATTCTTCCGTTTTTATCTTGACTTTGCTCACTTGCAAATAACCACATAGCGGTAGACGTAGTGAAACGAGAGAAGAATGAACGTCTGATAGGTAAGGATGGTCCACGCCAAACCTCGATAACGTTTGCTACGAATATGTTATACTGAATCGATGCTTACCGCACGACAGACCAACAGCTGTCGTGCTTTCGATGAAGCGATTCGCAATTAAGATCAAGCCAAATTCGGACATGTGAATTTCCTGCACACTTCTTGTTCATGCAAAATTCGGACATAGCCTCGTGCGGTATATCAACAAGCATGGTTCAAAAGTTTGGTCCCAAACTTCAAAACGTCATAACTTTCTTCAAAATTGAGGGAGAACCTATGGTTGGTGGGGGTGATCGATAGGTAAACCATAGGACCCCTTTTGATATTTCGGGGCAAACTTTTGAACGGAACTCTATGAATACCGGAAGGAGTATTGAGTGTGCGAGGGAGATACAGACATCCACTAGGGCGAACAAGACCAGCAACCAACGATAGGGGCCGATCTGAGAAGAAACAATTACCCAAAGATGTCTTCCCTCGATAATTCTCTTTGTGCGCATACGGTGCGATATCAGAACAGAATATGCAAGCAAGACTTCATACACATTTATGTTTACGAGGTACTAGGTCGGATGAGAACCGTCGGATGAGAACCGACTGGATGAGAACCATAGGGTACTGGATGAGAACTGTGCGCATGAGAACCGACTGGATGAGAACCTACCGGATGAGAACCGACTGGATGAGAACTCTGTGGTTTGAGAACTGTTCGGATG
>LS487883.1:0-10913 GCA_900490705.1 Pristionchus arcanus
AGACTGGAAATAACGGTAAAAGGGTATTATTTACAGCATTTCATTTCAATATTTTTTGTATCTGACTACTACACTCTACACTAATTATTGTGCAACTCCAACGGCAAGAGGGAGTGCTCAGGTGTGGACAGGGAACCCCTGCGCACCCATGTATCTGACCCTCGACACCTATTTTACCATGGTGGTAAAACATCAAGGTAAAATAGGTGTCGAGGGTCACCTCATAACCACTCATAGTATTTGTCGAATAGTGTCTATGTATACACTACCCCAGCTCGTATTTGTCGAATAACGTAATCAAGCGCATCCCGGTTTAGTGGGTCAACAATTTTATCCTTGGGTCGCAGGTTTGTCAAATATTCTGAAATTAATTCCAAAGTCATTCAACACAGTAATCTACCGCATCCAAAACTACGGGTTTTGGCTTGCATTGAGAACCGAGAAGGCAATTGCAAATCGATGCCAATTTTTGAACTGTATTTGTCGGCCACTGTAACCTAACCTAAATATTTTTTTTCTGAATACCCCCGTTTGGTGCTCTTTTTTAAAATTGTTTGTGGACACATCATATCATTTAAACCTTTCTGTAAGAAGTTACAACAGACCGAGATCCACTTTTATCGAGTGCTCGCGGGTTAGCACTGTTTTCACACTTGTAACTTCTTACAGAGAGGTTTGAATGATATGATATGTTCACAAAAAATGATCAGCTCAATGAGAGCGGGATTTCACAAATTTTTGACGCGTTTCTGAAGAGAAAAACTTGAAATACGCGTTTTCGGGCAAAATGATAGGGTCCCCCGTGGATCGAAAATGGGAAATATTGCGAAATCGACCATGCCTGGTTGTTCAGTATCGAAAATATCCCATTTTGGCACTTTTCTAGTTCCGTACTAGGCCCCGCCCCTCCGCCCCCTTCCCACTTGTTGACTACCTCACTGCCCACTGGGAAATTTTTTGGGATCCCACTGAAAAAATACCAGAGTAGTTACCGGCATCTGGCCCATCTGTTCTCTCCCTCATCCGAAGACACGCCTCACTGACGATGAAGGTGCTGATGAGCACTGCCATAATCAAACCTCCCTGATGGTAACAATTAGATTGAATATTCGATGAGCTTATAAATATTGAAATTACAAGAATCTCAAGTCAAAAATATTCAAAATTCAAATGATCTGTGAACTATTTTTCTTGCCAAGAACTCAAACAATGTAAACGATAGGAATATTGAAACAATGTATACCGTGTAAGCCGGGAACTCTGGAAATCGCATCGTTGCGGAACGATAACGAATGAGGGGGATTAAATACCGTTCCCACTTAGCCAGCATATCAAGTTTTCGTCCTAACGTTGGAAGATAAGAACATCTATCCAAAGAGATTAAGCTGAACAAGAGAGATCACAGGATGCAAAAGAAAGTGAGAGAACAATTGAGGAGCAAGATATCCCACCTTGAGAATAATGAACAGCCAAGCTAGCTTTTGGGGCGTTTAATGGGGGAGTGGCATCAATGCCTGCTCAATTATCATATGTGAGAGGCGTGCGCCGATTTTCATCCGCCGTCTCGTCAGCGTTCTTCTCTCTCTCGCTCCTTACCTGCATGATCAGGGTCATTTGGAAAACAGCCAATCGATCATATCTCCGTTCAAACTAAAATTGAAAATATGGGACCCCGTCTCTACTTTTCGGGTCACTCTCGGCCTCACGAGTCTTATCTGGTGTGCGCACCCAACTTGGAACCAAGCAAAAAGGGGTTTCCAAGTTGGATCTAAGCAGACCGTACCCGTCGTGTCCAGCGCACATCTTGCCTATAAGTTCCCTTTTTACAGCCACGTTCTGATTGCCTTAGGGCACGAGTGCGATTGACTGTCTACAGTCCCCAGTAGGACCGTATTTTGGATGTGACCGGCCCGACATGGTCTAACCGTGCGGGGCATTTGGTTACTGTACGATGTCACTGTATCTCATCAATCAATAAAAATAAGTCTTTCCAGGTTGGATCCAAGCAAAAATTCAAGTTGGCCCCAGGTCTGGTCGCAACTTGGAAGTTTACTTGGATCCAACTTGGATTCGCACACCAGAGTTTCACGAGTGACCGCCGGATATACATATCTCGAACAAGATTAGGTCAAACTTTTTTTTCGTTTCAGGAAAAAATCAGACTAAAATTAGAAAAATTCAAAAATAAAAACAGATTAGAAAGCGATGTAGTTCGGAGTGGGTAATTTTTGATCGGAGTGGGTAATTTTTGGTCTTTGGGTATGCCTAGCACAACGCAGAAGAGATTTTGAGTATAGATTGTCTCGTTAAAAAAGATTTCACGATTTTTAAGCTGTACTCCTATTTTTCTCTACATAGACACTAGGGTTAGCAGAATGAATCTTCGAGCGAATCCCGCCGAATCATTCCTCGTCGAATCGCGCGGTTGTGGGATTCGAAGAGAGGGATTCAATTGAATCCGGGATTCATTTGAATCCTCGTTCTAAAAACAGCTTCAAAATCGCTTGCACAATAATTAGTGTAGAGTGTAGTAGTCAGATACAAAAAATATTGAAATGAAATGCTGTAAATAATACCCTTTTACCGTTATTTCCAGTCTGGGACACTTAAGTTCCTTAGAAAATTTGGTGTCACAATTTTAAGGCCATTCATTCTCTGAGACCCCGTCCGGTCTGAAAAGTTCGGAATGAAGTTCTCTAAGACTATCCATTTGTCCATAATTCACGCTGAAACTTCTTGTTCAGCGAGAAACGTCTCCAAAGCTGCGTGTGGTAGAGACGCAGAATCGCGGGAACGGCAAAAAAAATAATCCACAGTATGAAAAATGAGCGCTAGACACCGTCCGGTCGTGGTGAGACCCCGAAATTTTAATTTTTTTGTGATTATCTTCGCTCTTCGCCTGCTATTTTAGCTATCACCTACTAAATATGCTTCATATTCCCACAATTATTGAGTGTCGACCGTTTAGTGCCCTCTGAGAGCAGTCTCCGAATAATGCTCGAAATCGTGAAAAATAAATTAGTAGTTGATTGGGAATTCGACAGTACAGTACTTTTCGTTTTGGCGAGACGGCAGGGAAAGAGAGTGATTGGACGAGCCAACACTAATCGTTTCACCGTGTAATTGCCATCCCTAGTCAAGACCGAAGAGTTAAATATCTACATATCGTCACTCAATAAAGTCGATTTCAAGGGGGATAGGCATCATTACATAAATTAACAACGTGGGACTATAGATAATGGTTTCGCGTGGATGAAAAATAATCCCAAGATAATGCATGTTTAGGTGTTGAAATAGTAGCCTTTCAGATCTTTGCGAAATCACATACACAGACGGCTGCAAAGATGGATCGTGCACAAGTCCCACCTACTCCGGTAAAAGACTCACTTGTGGTTCTGGCACGTCAATGACCATCAATGGCGTACCCTACGACGCTGATTTTTGCACACCTGTTCCCGATGACCACGCACTTATATGTGATATTGAAGGAACTTACTATGCTTGTTATGGCTCCGATGATCCTTTTTCCCTGCCTAGGTCTGTCTCAATTAAGTGCATATGAGTAGATTTTGATAAAATGTTTTTCAAGCCGTATTCGTAATTCCTATGCTCAATTCGTACACATTATTCGCACATAATTGAGCGACAAAAGCATTAAGAGAGAGGATTTAAAGAAGATGCCCCGCGAATATCTGGCTAACTGAGTTCTCGATGTGAGGTGGTGGGTCGCTGTTACTCGATAACACTTTCGAAACTCCCAAGTCACCACTTTTCGTTTGAACTGAGTTATGATCAATTTTCTGCTAGAGAGCGTGCGGAAAAGAGCACCACTCTCATTCCTCACTTTGCATAATCGCCCGCGCGGTTGGTGGGAGTTCTTCTTTAAAGGGGTGAGGCATCAATGATGGGTCAATTATCATGCGCGCCGATTTGCAGCGCGCCGATTTGCATGCGCCGTCTCTTCACTGTTCTTCCCTCTCTCGCTCGTTGCCTGCACGATCAGGGTCACTTGGAACACAGCCAATCGATCATATCTCAGTTCAAACGAAAATTTAAAACAAAACAGTTTCGAAAGTGACATCGGGTGTCCGTTACCCATCATCTCACATCGAGAACCCATCTAGTCAGACATTGGTTCCACACCCCCTTTAAGAGACGTCTCAACTGCACTTGTGAAAGTGAAAACAATGGGTGATTGGAGCACTTAATCTTTTCAACGCTTGTTTATATTAATAATGCTTAGCAGAATTTTCTCGAATACAATATAGTTACATACACAGCTTAAAATTAGACAGAATAAATCTAACAAATGAATATATTCAGAGTATGTTTAATAAATATGCATATCAATATTGGACGTGACTCAACTAAAGAAATTCATGGGCACACGCCGTAGGCAGAGATAACATTATCGAGATGATCGTCCGTGTTCTTTCGTTTTGGATCATTGTTTATGTACATCTTCTCTTCGCCATTCAGCATGATCATGGTCACAGAACATCCCGCTTCCAAAGCGAAGTGGATTCGCTGAAATGTATAAACAATCTAATGAATGAATTATTTTCCAACCAAGCAGATTTTTTCCAAATTTTTACTATCATTGCGTCCACTTGCGATTCAAATATGTAGGCTTTTTGCAATAGCTAGGTTAAATGAAGGGGACCTACGCTTCTATTAGAGCTCGAGAAATGAGCCGACGTCTCTTCATTCCTCACACTCTCTCACCGGTCATAGAATCGAGAGAGTGTGTGAAATGAAGAGACGGCGGTATCATTTCTCGAGCTCTAGCTTCTATAGTGCCTTGAGATGCACTGAATTTGAAGTTAAGATTTTTAGCCAATGGCAACTAGACATTCAAAATGCACCGACCATTAATTTCAGTATCCTCGATAAATATTTCAAAAATTCTGATTCATTTTACATGTCAATTATTTCCTAAACGAAAAATAACACATTTGTAAATGTGAAAAAAATTGCACCATACTTCCCAGCTATAATAAAAATATCAATTCTAAAAAAATCTTTAAAAGTATAACAGTTCTTAATATTGCAACTTACATTGGCCGTCTTCCACTCTGGGGGCGCATTCACATATTCGCCTGAGAAGACGTAAGTAGTAGACACGGAATCGGGCGGAACCGTCATCAAAGTTCCAGCTTTCTTGCGTAGACCTGGAATAAAACTTCCTAATTAACAACTTAGGTAGCAACACCCTTTCAGAGAATGAAGTTAGATAGTCAAAATACGGTCGCAATCCATACACCATTTGCCAGATATTTTTTTATCGTGTTTAACAGTATTCTTGCGTTACTATTACTATGTGACAATGACCTTTCTAACCTTTCTTGGTTGATGTCGTTGCGACCGTCGAACTTGTGCTCATCGTAGCTAAAAATCATTATCAAATATCGCAATCATTCTGACATATATGCATGAATGTATCTGCTACTTACAGCTAGAAGGTGTTGAAGGGGCGGGGGAAGAGAGAGGAGTGGCTGCAATCATTAAAAATCTCTCAAAAAATGATATATATAAATATTTTCAGATTAACCTTTCATCTAAGACATCGAATGATTGTTTCTACATACGAGATTGCGTTCATACAGTTAGTGTTGATAGAAGGGGTGGAACCTAGAATGCTAATAGAAACTTACTGCTGCTGCTCGTCGTCTCCTCCGTCGTCGTGGTGGTCACGATGACATCGGGTTCCGAAGTCGTCGTCGAGGAGGGACTGGAGCTGCTGGTCATTGAGGTTGTCTCGATCGTAGAACTGTCCTTGGGTTGATCGGAAATTGAGGTTGTATCTCCAACTTCGGGAGTTGCCGAAGATTGAGCGGGAGATGACAGAGATCCGCCTAAATGTATTTATTACATTTCAATAACTAGTGTTTAATCTTACAATCGCAGCTCAACGAAACAACATGAGCAAGAGTGATGTTTCTCTCCTCTTGATACGAAGTGAGCTCCACGAATGCTGAATGAACATCAATAACACTACCCTATCCTTTTCCTAACTTACAATCATCATCCTTCTGTATGACGAGTCGGCACTCCACCATAAGACTACCGGTTATGTTCATCTCCTCGTTTCTAACCACCAAATATTCCTAGATAACAATCGATTATCGAAGATATTTTAGTTGTTCTCACCACTGTATCCGAATAATTATCTGTCTTCTGAATCTCTGTAGAATTGAGAACAACCTGATTGAAGAAAATATTTACCTGCGGATGAAGAATTTCTCACCAATTTCTGACCATCCATCATATAATATACCGATCCATTCATTGAAATTGTACAATTCGCTGCCTCATCAAATTGCGTTGTCTCTCCTGCAATTTCCAATTGTCATTGTTTCATTGGTTCAAATTTGCCTTTCTTATCCTTCTCTGATAATGTTGTCGTCGTTAGAGTTGTGGTCGGTTCTGTCACAATATCAGCTCTTGTGGAGCTTCCCATCGTTGAAATGGATGACGTCGTCGAAGAAGTAGACGTACTCGACAAGGTGCTCGTCGGATGAGTGCTCGTGGAGACACTTGTAGAAGCTGCAATTAATCCGTGTGAATACTTTGATTCTTGGGCCGATTACTCACTGAGTGTAGTGCTTGATCGATCAGAGACAGAAGAGGTCGTTGAGGGAAGTCTAGTCGATTCTTCAAGATTACGTTTATAGAAGTGAAAATTATATCTACTCTTACCAGAGGGAGATACGGTAGTAATCGTCGACTTTCCGATTGAAGATTTCATCGAAGAGGAATGGAGCGTCGAGGATGTCATTCCTTCTTCACCCTTTGTAGTCGTTACCTGAATGAGAGATAGTTAAGTCACTGTTTGCATCTATGTATATTCCCACCTCATATTTAACTTATTTGAGAAAGATTCGTACCTTGCTAACTTCAATCGGCTCTTCAGTCAATTTCGGAGTCGAAGCAGCAACTTTTTCGGTTTTGATGCTCATTGTACTCTTCTGATTCTCGTCAGTATCTGCAAGTCATTATCGTATCCTATTGGTGATCTCAGATAGCCTTTTCTAACTCTCATTTCATATCTAGTACTGACCATCAGTGGAGATTTCATCCACCTTAGGCGTATTTCCTCCCTCCGATGGAATCGTAACCGTAGAGGACTCGAACGTCTTATCAGAGATGGATGTCTTACGATCGACAGGTGTAACAACTGAATTGGTAATTGAATATTGGCTTTTTTCTTCTCTATTTATTGACAAGCCGACTCTCGAATAAGGAAAAAGTAAATGTGGTTGAGCCAACACGAGGTAGATCAATTTCGGCAGTAGTGCTCACAGAGGTTCCTCCTTTAATTTGGTTCATTATTCCCATCGAATATTATGTGTGTACCAATTCCTTCGGAGTGATTAAAGTTTTGTTGTAGTGTTTGTAAATTTAGTCTATCTGTTCGGAGACCCGAGATAAAATAGCATGAAAGAAGGTTTGATATACAAATAATGCATCTCAATCAACCCATTTTCTAAAATTTCATTCAAAACTGAAAGTTAAATTCACCTGAATGGGAGGGAGAAGGAGGTGAGGACGAGAGGGAGTCAGCTGAATGAGGAGTAGATACTGTAATCGAAGAAGTTTCGAACCGCAAGACTTGAAATTAGGATGAATCAGTGTTTCCAAAATGATAATATTGTCGTAAAGGGTAAGTGTTTTGAAGTAAATATTTATTATTGTTGTAAGTAAAGAACGTGTGCCATATTTAGGGGCCACAACGCAGATACGTTTGACCCCATTTACACAATGGGGTCAAACGTGTGTTCAAACTATCCCTCGGGTCCCTAGATCATCATACTTTTTACCGTTTCTCGATATCTTTTTTCTGAGGCGCGGTAGAGCCCGAGAAGTTCGTGCGCAATTCACTGGGGAAGTGGAGGGAAAGGTGAGACGAGAGGGAAGGGGGCGGACCCTCATTTGCCCTTATTTGTTTAAAAAAATTAAGGCTTTACTAACCGATATGTGCAGGTGATTGAGTGGGAGAGGAAGATAGTTTAGCAGGAGGGGATGAGGAAGAGATTGATGAAGGGGAGATTGAATCTGAAACGATACAGGCCATCAATTATCATTTTATCGTACATCACCCACATTACCGAACAAATGTACTTTTTTTACTTAAAGTACTTTTTTTACTTTTCGCGAATTCGCGTTTACCCTTCCTAATTTTTGTTTCACATTTTTTGTTGACCCCGATAAGCGGATGAATACAAAAATTGGAGTGGAAGATGGGATTGGAGTAGAAGAATCTGTAATCGCAGTATTTGCTAATAAACAGCTCTATGATACCAAGTATAGTTTCATTTGAAATTTGTTTTCAAATCAAAAATTACCTTTGTTGAGCTGATCCATAACAGTTGAAGTCCCATCATTGTCGAGCGGAGTATCTGAGTTAGCACATTTTGTTCAAAATATTCGCTACTTCACCATCACTTGCAAACGTAAACTATCAGCGCTTTTTGGTAAATATAACTCATAATACGAATAATTTATATCAACTTACTAGTCGTTTCCTGGAGTTCCTCTGCCGTGCATTCTCCTGTCTGTATGTCCTGACCTGAAATATCGTGCATTTATCTTATCTTACTTCTTATTCATCCATACCTCCTCCTACTTCTTTTCGCATCTGTGCAGCAATTTCGTCGCTGCTCAATACCTCCGATGGTCCGACAAAGGGATCTGAAAAACATTTTCATAACACTCGTACTAATGAACGAATACTATGAATATGCTGAAATACTTACGTTCCAAGTGCAGTTTAACGAAAGCCCGAGGGTCAGCGAATGAGAATCCAACTAGCAGAGGCGTCATCACCTAAAAATAAATAAACAAATTTTCTTTTTCTTTGTTGCTATCTAAATAAAGAGTTAAAGTCATTCCAACGTAATGGAAAGCTCAGATTCTTGTGACAATATTCTTTGTATCATAGACAAGAGATCCCAAATGTAATACAGAATGACTTTTTTAGGCACTCACATCGTAAGTGGCGTAGAGAACACAGGATTGGCTCGAATCAGAATGACTGTAATTAGGAAGCGTTCTAATTTGCAATTTAAGTTTAAATTAAATGTGATGCGATATCATTACCTATCCCCCTTCGATTATTGAATGATTTGCATTTACGACAAATATAGTAATTGCTCAAAAAGTGAAATATATTTTTCTGAAGATTTTAAAAGTAATCCTAAGTGTCCTAATGTGCGTTTATGGTCAAAAGATAAGTAACTAACAGGATAGCTGCACATTCATCCAAAGGAACACATTGAAGAATGCATTCTATCTCCGTATAAGATCCTTGAAGTTCCTGGAGAATTTCTCCTACTGCCTTTGAAGAGATCTCGTTGAATGGCTCATTCTCTTTCTGAAATTAAATGGGGCTTAATCAATGTCTAAGCAGTGTCATTATTGACCCCCTTCCTAAATTGTTTCTTGCTTTCTTAGCACCGCAAACTACTAATATTACCAAAATCCATTGATACACTCAGAAATATGATAAACTGTATATCGTAAAGAGCATTTGTGAAATCAGTGGCTTATCAGAAAACGATTTATTTAATTTTGGATTGGAAATAATCACTTACATCACAACAACTTTTACATGTTTTATGTGTCTCAATATTCAATTCAGCATAGGGTCAACAAGAGTTGAAATGAGGAGTGAAATAGAAGAATGATGGGAAAGGATTCTTGTGTTGATTTGGTAAATTAATTTGCACGATCGAATTTTGCTTTAGCTATTTTCCAGATAACTTCAGCTCACCACCGATCCAAAAAAGACGTTCTATTTCGGATAGTTTTTGGATCCAAAAAAATCCTGACTCCGCCTCTTTTCTTCTACCAATATGAGATGGAAAGGGGAGGAGCTACAAATGGGCGGAGCTATCTCAACTCTTAGATTACGGTAAAAGGGAGGGAATGCGGCATTTGATTTGCAAATATTTGAAATTCAATCGATAAATTTGCAAATAACAAAGATAATTAATACTTACGAAAGCGAACCAGATGAGCTAAAGAACTGAACAAATACACTGAAACATATCCGTGCTATTTCGAAATGGAAAATTATAAATATATAGAGTTGTGCCCCTAAACGTCCTCTAAACTAGTTGAATTGGAGAGAATGAAATGAGTCCCGCCTTTTGGACTCCGATCTTATCTAGTGACCTCTCTCCCTTCAATGAAGATGAAAAACGAGATAATGAGAGTGCTTCGGGTGGAAACCCATTCTAATCGATTTTTTTGTTCAAGAAAATATCATTTCTGATAATATGTGGTTATTCAGATGCAAAATTCGAGCCTTATCAGATATCAATTATGTTCCTTCTTTCTTCTTTGTTTCTTTTTATCTACCTTTATTCGCTGTAAAATCGCCCCCCCCCCTTTCCAACAAAAATACCCTCCCTTTTCTCTAGTGGCTCTCGCTCATTTCTGTTATCTTCTTCCTAATTATTTTAATCACATAAATGATCAAAATACTCACAATTCCCTTCACTGGTTCAATTGCAGCTTTGCAAGAGGCCGAACTTCTATCCATACACATGAAGAGGAGGAGAAGGAGACGATAAGATGTAGACGAAGAAGACATACCCAACTGAAATGTGAAAGAGGTATTTCGGAATACGGTGCGAGATTACACGAGTAACATCAAATCGAACACGATTATAAACTTAGAAGTATCTACAGAATCTCTTTATGAAATGGAGACTACGGTAGTGAAGATGGTCGGAAGGAGAGGGAAGAGGAGAATGAGGGAAAGAGTCTCCTGACTGTAACTAAGCAACTTCTAATGCATCCTCTTCCACTCTCTCAATTTTACCTGATATTTCGTTTGAATCTCATTAATATAGGTTGACACAAGTCACTATAGTGCCTCCTCCTTCTGACTCAACTCCCTCTCTTCC
>LS487885.1:12931-35625 GCA_900490705.1 Pristionchus arcanus
GGAGAGGGAGAGATGGGAAGAGGGTGCAATACTCTCGCACTCTTGCAATAGTATTGCATCCCCTTCCCATCTCCCCTCCTCTCGCCTCCAAGAGAGGAAGAGGGTGCGGGAGTATTGCAGTTTTGCAATACTATTGCAGGAGTGCGAGAGTATTGCACCCTCTTCCCATCTCTCCCTCTCCCTTGCGAGAGTATTGCAGGGGCGGAGTCAGGGAGGGAAGGGCATGCAATACTATTGGTATTGAACTTGCAACCCTAATAGCAGCCCAGAAATAGAATAAAGCTATACGCCAAATATGTACTTTTTTGAACGAATTCTAGCAAGAGAACGGGCAACAGATTGAACTGAAAAGTGCACATATTAGAAAAAAAAGATTCATCACACCTTGTATAAAAATTTCAGCGTTTGAGAACAAGAAATGAATATGATGAGCCCGATACATATTATTACATTGACTATTTCATGCCACTCATTCGCCAATATATTTACATGATTGAATACAGTCGAGTATCGAAGACAGTCGGGATCAGGCTCTGGAGACATGGTAGAATAGGCGCTTACTATGCTGAATGACTGGAAGCGCCCTTTTATGAATAAATGTACTACTCTAAACATTAGAGATGGATGCAAGATAAAAGAAACGGCGATAGAAAATCGATTTGATACAATCACACAGCATACACGAATGAATGTTCCTCATGATATCAACATTTATCAACAACAGTCTACGGCTACATCAAACGATCGGATTCTCGAACGATTTCTCGGAAAATCTCGCTTTCTTCCTGAACTCCCTAAATATAATTGTCAATGTGAATGCACTCGTTAGAAAGAATGCGAAATCGTCGTAATTTTCGATCAGCAAATACGCATCGTAGAGTGCTTGAGTCTCTTCTGAGTAGTCAGAGAGGTGATGAGATACTGAAATAAATATATTTCGTCCACAATTGTTTACAATTACTCACAAAGAAGAAGGTACTTCAGCATCTCCGGAATTGAAAATATTGTCTCATAAATGATCATTATAAGAACGTATGAAGAGGCCCCAACTTTACCTGAACATAAATAGTACATTATTTTTCTCAAATGTTCAGCAGCACCAGTTTTGATCAAATAAAAGGAAATTCCGACGTTTGCTAGGCCAGACAGGCACATAATCAAATTCGCACATCTTCGAATAACATGATTGCACAAGCTGATTGTAAAGTGCTTACAATAGGAGCATAGATAGACACGAAATGATTGATTTCTATATTGATAAAGATGATGAGCTAAAACAACATTCAAAGTTGCTGACAAAATTGATTTTAGCTTACGGGAATAATGAAAATGACCGTCGGGACGATAATGGAAATAACACCTCCCATAGAATAATTCTGTAATAAATGACGGATGAGCGTATGCTAAACTGTGTTTGTTCGTAATTGTCATGGGTGAATCCCATCATGATATTGCTAGTGTCTCATTTCCCTTTCCATCGTCATTGACACACTTATCAGTGCGCTATAAAAGCGTAAGATCCTTTCACTCTTGGCCAGTATGTGAGATAAAGATCTATCTAGTCGCCATTCTTCTCTTCGTAACACCACAGAAGAGCAACCGTGACTAAGCGTCAAGTCATGCGTTGAGATAATCTCCAAAATCACACGGCATGCCATAATGAATAGGTGCTTCAGCTCAAACGATGCAAACATAAGGTAACGGGAGAATGTCAAAATCCACGGATGATCATTCTGATTATAAATAGTTTAGCTTTTTGATAAATCGAATGCTTACGTGATAGCAGTTTGAGTATGGATTCAAATACCAAGACATTTGCGCCAATATGTACACAAATTCGATACATATAACTGGTAAGAGGTTGAACTGAAAAAATAACGAATATTTTTTTAAACCGTCTTACTTTGTATAATTCTCGCAGTGTTTGTGAAAGAGAAATGCAGATGATTAGAACACTGCATATGACTCCATTTATGAATAGATGCATCTCTTCGACCAAAACGTTGAAATGATCGAATTGGGCCATGAGTTCTACACAGTATTCGGTAGACATTGTCGAAGAAAAGTACTCGACTGAATGACTAGAAGCGCCCCCACTCTGCTATAAACAATCGTAAGTCACGCAAGATAAACGAATTTTTTATGAAAATCGATTTGATGCAATCGTACAGACTGATAGACGTCATGGCATTTATCGACAACGGCCTTTGGCGACTTCATACGATCGGATTTTCGAACGATTTCACAGTAATTCTCGGGAAATTTCGCGAAAATTCCCACAATAAAAATGAATGAAATTTAAAAATGAAATTCCCACATTGTGAAAGCGACGGTTACGAAGAACGCGAAATCGTCGTATTTCTCCATGAACACAAAAGCATTCCAAAATGCATCCGTCCCTTTTCCGAAATTTGATCGATCGAGCACTAAATCGAGCAAACAGTCTTAAGAACAATAAAAAAATGCAAACGGCCTAGAATGTGCTCAATTGATTCCGGAATCCAAAAGATTCCCTCAAACAACATCATTAGGATGGTAAATGAAGATGCTCCTGCTTGTCCTGGATATTATCTATTTCTATTTTTTTTATTTTGTTGATACTAGTTCTGATCAGATATATAGATACTCCAACGTTTGATAGTCCAGCAAAGCACAAAGTGTAATTGGAGGCCTGTGAAGAATTAAATGATAAATATCATTGAATTAATTAAAAGATGACTACCATAAATATGAAAGATCGAAATCCATCCAAAGGAAAATATATGTTGATTGTTGAAAGCTCGATGCTGATTAATTTGATAATCTAAAAAAAAATTATGAATACATTTTTGGTAACATGTACTGTACGATCGTTTTGAGCCGAGATATAAGTAAAAAGTTTGAAGCTAGATAAATATAAAGACATTTAAGAATTATAATATAATTTTGAAATACCTGTGTGCCCTTCTACAAATATAATCAATTTCTTACGTTATTTATTTAGTCCGTCACTCACCGGGAATACTAAAAATACTGCGGGGACAACAATTGAGATTATAAATCCAACTTGGGAATATCTCTTTTGCAAAGGTCCGCGAATAAGTGAATGCTAAATAATTTGAGTGATATTCACTGACAGTGTGTTTCACCATGATAAATAGATCTTTCAAGACAGGGCAAGAGAAGTTTAGAAACTTTGACAAGGTCAAATACAAGGGCCACGCATTCTGCTTTGAAAAAAGTTGACTTTAAAAATATAGTAAAGTCAACTTTGTAGCAGCGCGGTTAAGGAATTAATTGATAAGTGATATATGAACACTTCTGGACGAGAACGGAGAACTGGGAACTGGAACACTTCTGGACGAGAACGGAACGGAGAACAGAGAACGGGCACTAGATTGAACTGAAAATTCAACTAAGTAGTGAAAAATAGGTCCAGCATACCTTGTATAAACGACTGAGCGTTTGAGATGTAGCAATGCAGGTGATGAGTACAACACATATTAATGCATTGAAGAACTCATGCCACTTTTCGGCCCAAACGAGTGCATGAGAGAAGGGCCACGAATGCTCAATACAGTAGGGATCAGGCTCTGGTGACATGGTTGAATGGGCTACTTGTATTGAATGAATATAGTGAATGAATGAATGAATGACTGAACTCTACTATAAACAATGGTTCGTTCAACGTGCGGAAACGCAACTCGTATAGAGTTAAGCAGTATATGAAAAACTTTGAGGAAACTATTGGTTAATGTCCGACGTTCAAAGTCAATTTGTTTTCTTTTCTCTAACATAACTCACATAAATTAGCCTCATGTAGATGTCATCATAGATCTAAAACTATAAACACTAGTAATAAGCGCATAAGGCAACAGCCATTGTCTGATTCATCACTGTGAATGCGATCTGCTCGAGCAACCCAGAAAGATCGAGGCCCACGATTGTAGCGTAGTGTGACTGCTGCGAAACATTCCCATATTGCGAAAAGCGGGAAACGGAAAAGTTGCTGAGTTTGCACTCTCCTGATTAGAGATGAATCACTGAGCAAATATGAGATACTTTCTGACCCCAACCAAGCGCTATGGTAATCGGAAATGCTGAGGGATGCATTGTTTCTAAATCTACGCTCATTTTTTACATTATGAAAATTATGTATTTCGAAACAATCAGCAATGGTCACAATAACAACGGTATTCGGGTGATCTGCGCCCCTTTACGTCTCTCGATGGAAAGACACGAGTGATAACCGCTCATTCCTTTCTTTCACCATTCCCTGGACAATTTCATCCCACTACTTTCCATCCTACCCCTTTGCGGCTCACAATTGACTACGAATGATATGATATAAATGTCCTAATCATGCGGATGGAATAGAGAATCGCCCACTTTTTCCTCTCCAGCTGAGCCGAGAGCGGCAGAGAAAGAGAGGAAGTAAAGAGACAGCGAGTGGCCACGCGCGAAAGCGTGACTATGCGATCTATTTCTTTTGTTTTTCGCTTATTTTCATGTGCCTTGCTGTGTTTTATGCAATTTAGAAATCGATTTCAGAGTTACAATTCCAGGAAAATGTCCGACCAACTCGTCTCTTCCTACATGAACTGGAAGGATTTGGCGGAAATCCTCAAACCGGGTGATTTGATCGAGTTCAGGTGTGTTTCATGCTCGAAAATTGCTAGTTAAAGCCTTTTTTAGCCGTGGCAACTCGGGTTCGGGCGGAGCTGTGTACCAGGTGAGTCAATAGTTGCAGGATTGCTACTTTTTTCCTAAAAAAAATCGATTCGTAATAAATAATTTTAATAATATTTAAATAATGTAATCAATTGTCAGCACTGGGCCGTGTACATGGGCATCTACAAGCGCGTGCATCAGGTTGTGCACTACTCGAACGAAGGTAAGCCGAGTATTTGCTTTTTTTACGTAGAAATCAAATTAAAAATTCAAATGTTTCATTTGCCGGTCATATCTGTTCATCTCGTGAAGGTTCTCACCGTAAACATTCCAGATCTCAGCGATGGAGCACGACCGCGATGGGGCAACTTTATCGAGGTGTCGGGCAATGTAGAGGTAATTGTTGTTTCAAAATAGTAATAATATTGTTCGAAAATAAAGACTTAATTTTTTCGATAACAGGTTCAATGGGAACTGCTCGAAAAGGTGGCATGCGGCTGCCCTTGCAGGAAGAACAATGCGTGGGATGCAGTGTTAGTTATAATTTATTTATTATATGTTCCGAAAACTGGATACTTTGATCTTCATTGTGCTTATATTGCATGGGTAGAGAAGTGGCAGCAGATTGGCTCACGATACACTACATCCTGTAGTTGTTTCGAAACTCTGATCATCCAATTATGAAAAGTGAAATAGAATAACAAATTTCAGTGACATTCCGCTCGAACCCGCGCAAATTATCGAAACGGCGAAGAAAATGGTATGATATCTTTAGGCTTTAGGTCTATTTTTTCTTAATTGAACAACACTATGAATAACCACATTCAGGTCGGTGAAGCTGGCTACAGCCTAGCGACGAACAATTGCGAGCATTTTGCCAACTTCTGCAGATATGGAAAGAAACGATCGGGACAGGTGAGCTGATCGACTAATTTTGTCGCATGATGGGTGAAAAATCCGTCTCTTCACTCCACCTAGTCTCTCATAGGCCAGTATGACAAGAGAGTACGAGGAATGAATAGACGCATACTTCATCATGACAGCAATATTCATGAATGGGTGCAAGAAGAAGAGAAATACGATGAGAGTAAAATTTCGAAGCCAGTTACAATCTGAATTTCAGGTATCAAGCACAGCGACGGCAGTCGGTGTGATCGGTGTTGTTGGAGGCATACTGGTCGGGGCGTACGCTGCGGGTAAAGCCGTGGCCGGCGCACTGGGATACTCATCGTGATTCGACACTTCTATATCTCAAATTCACAAATGTAAACTTGTATTTATTTCCTTGGCTGTGATGCGAATACTACTCATGATCGAATTTATTTTGCAGTTATCTGGCCATTTTTTCCTAGATTCGATTATCTGAAAGTGTATGAAGCGACTTGAATTGCATTCCTGATAAAAAGATAAATAACAACCTGCATCGATTTGCGAAATTTATCAGCGTTTGTGAAATATGTCAGTTCGCGATAGTCCGAATTCGCCATCAGGCACGGGTACTGTAACACATTTCTTCAACCTTTCGCGCGTGAACGGTGTTCTACAATAGTTTTATCAAGTTTTAAACCACGTTTTACTCAAATTCTTCCGGTTTTCTCGTGCTTGATGAATCACAAGTCTTCGTACAGTCTTTGGTGAAGATCTATTGCAATTTAACTACCGTCGGAGAAGAAAAAAAGCACTGCATAATATTCAATCCAACTTTATGGTGCTAGACGATTCCATTATTTTTATAATGCATTGGCATGAAGTATAGCCACTGTAGATCTTTGGAATCTGAGGAATGAAGTGTAGATGCGGTTCAACGAGAGGAATTCTGCATTTTTCCTGATATTTGATTACCCTGTGGCAATGCTCATGATTCTCGTCTATTATCAACAATAAAATTAGCTCAAAGCGTACCCAGTGGCTCATGAAATCATCCGAATTGAAATCGGATTACTAACATCCTTGCTCGGAACCTTCCAACCTTCACTAAAGTTTATAAATTATGCATCCCCTTGCTTAGTATCTATTTCTTTTCCGTTCCTTCACTTCATTCGACATATTTTCAATTTTCTTTTTTTTAATAATAAATCCAGTTAGGTACCATGTCGACCGCCTGGAGAGACTATACGATTCAGTTGGATTATGTTGGTCCTTTGGAGGAAGAGGCCGAGGAACTGTTGATCATAGAAAAGGTAAGGGATACAGCAATCGCGTGTGATTTGTGCACTTTTTGATTCAATAATTTACCCTATTTTTAGTATATCACCTGCACTCCCGGAGGAATACTCGCGCAAACACATCACGATGAGGACCACAACACGTATCTTTTGTTCTTCAAGTGTGTTTGGTTCAAGCTTATTTCAAATTTCTAGTTTTAATGTATTGAAAATGAAAAAAAATTAAAAATTTAATTTCAGTAAGCACACGAGGTGCGAGGTCAATCGGCTGCCGCTGCCGAATATTATGGTGAGCGTTTTGCCCAGAACAATTTCTATATAAATCTCGATGTCGAAATGGTATCCGTATTGCCTCGTTCGAGGTCAGCATTTAAAAAAAGCAAATTACAGATGGACTACTTACACGCACTTGACGAGAATACCATCGTAATCGGATGCCGGATAAAACCCCATTATGCGTGAGTTTTTTGGTAGATTCTTGATTTATTTCACCTTAACTCCGGCCAAAATAATATTCTTGACAAAAATTCAGGAGAACCTGTCCAAGAATTGTTGCGAGAATACTCACAAGCAATGACGGATTTCGGACGATTCGACAATCCGAAGTGATAATAAATCCGCCCGAATCACAGAGATCCGTGAGTGCAACACACTTTTTCCAAATTTATTTGATACATTTTCCTAAAATATATGACTTTAAGCGCTTTCCGGACTTTTTCATCACCGTGGGCAATGGCTTCGTTTTCACCTTGAGGTGAGTATTTGTGATATTTTTAAATGACTTTTTTAATGATTAAAATGACTTGATATCGGCGCGCACTGGTGGAATGCAACTTATGACGAATGACATGAGTAAATTATTATTGTGATACAATTGTGATTTTTCTCGAATATGTTTCACGAGGCGTCTCTGTTTTACAGGGACTTTGAAAAGATGTTCCATCCCACCACCACTCTCGATTTCTACTTCGTGCCGTTCTCCGGAGTCTGTACTGCCGCAGCCGCTAATCAGGGTACGTTTGCTAATTTTTAATTAAAATTAATTCTGAATAAAAATATTACAGAATCGTACGAGCCAGTCCCCATCGGTTTCATGCCTGGTCCGGGTACATACGCGAGATTTGTGGCGATTCCGTGAGTGTAACCTCTCGAAAATATGTAATTACAAATCTAAATAATGATAAATAATGATGATAATATTGCAGATACAGCAAAACATCATTTGCAATTCTCAAGACCACAACTTCGGGCAATGACAGCATCGAAATTTATGATGTGCAGAGGTTCGTTGAAGGGTTTTTTCTGTTTTCCAACATCATCCAGCATGAGATTTGTTTCAGCAAAGCACATCTCCGATCGATTCCGGTGACAAATGTGCCCGAGACGTTGTCATTTCCCACTCCCATGTGAGCATGTTTTTTTCAAAAGATTCAGAGAATTGAGTCTGAAGTACTCGAAAAGGGATCATAAAATAGTTATAATATTTTATTTCAGAGTCCAAATCCTGCCCTTCGATGGGAAACACACTGCGCTACTGCAGGCTGTGACGGGCGAAAAATTGCGATTGAATTTGGATGACGGAAGTGTTGAGCAGGTTAGAATTACATTTGAATATTTATTTTTATTTATTTTTATTTTTCCTAAGAATGAATTTACGCCTTTTATTATGTATTGTGCTTAATACACACTTTCAGTGGCGCGCGTTTATCCCGACTACGAGCAAAACACTGAACATCCAAGATCACTGTAGTAAAGAGATGACATTGGTCGAACAAGTAAGTGATTTACCAACGCCTGTCTTTCTCATTTTAATATAATCTTTGAAGGATTCTATCGGCTATGAAGAGCTTATGGAGGAAGAGGAGGGATACTATGATAGGTGAGATTCATAAATCACTTTTACCATGAAATTATGAATGAGACAACGACAGCATACAAAACGTTGGGGACAATAAATTGTTTTGATATTCAATTTCAGGCCGGAGAGCTCCGTTACCGATGAAGTCTATCTCATGGAGGGACGAACGATCGTTGAGGGCTCTTTGATGGGCTGGTTCGCGAAGCCCCTGATGGACGGAAATAGTGAGATAACATCAAAATATCTGATTTTAATTTCATAAATAATTGAAAAATATTAATAATAACATGATTGCAGGCGCCTACAGTAATCAACACTGCACGGTTCTTCGGGCTCCCATAAACAAGGTATTGTCATTTTTTTCATATATTTTATGAGCTGTTGGTTATCGAAACATTATAGTAAATTTGATTGAACGGGTTTCATTTTGTAGGTGCACACACTAGCAACGCTGGCTGTGGATGCTGTGAATCGACAACTGAGCAAGCAGAAGAGGTACGGTATCCCAAATACTTTTTTCTCGGCTTTTTTCATCTTGAATGAGCCAGCAAAAAAAATTATTTCCAGAATGAGAATCACCAAAGAAGTGAATCCGGGCAGCAACGAAGAGTATGTGCAAGCCATGCTGATGTTACGTTGAATTAAGAGACCGAATAGTTCAAAACGTAATTAATTAAATTTTTGACTTCACTTCGTCATTGCGTTATGGGTAGGGGCCGCAAAGAGGATGGTCAATTTTAATCCATGGGGTCAAAAGTATGTTCTAACTATCCCTCATGAACCCAATAACATCATGTTTTTTGCCGTTTGTTGATATCTTGTCTGCGAGCAGCGCTAGAGCCCGAGAAGTACGCGCGCAAAACACTGGAGGAGAGGGGGGAAAGGCGAGACGAGAGGGAAAGGGGCGGAGCCTAATTAGCGTGTGTCTCTCTCCCTCCCCCCGCCCTCTCGCCCGCCTCTCCCCGCCCAAAAGTCACAAGCCTGGGAAGCATGCTAAAAATCTAATTTTTTTTCTAAAAATCCTAAAATATTCGAATTAGTAAATTAAGCTTGGTCCGAGAAGAATCGCCCACCTGAAACATGCCAAAACGACCTATTCCTTTCTCTAAAACGCAAATTTGAGCTACGCAGTGATATTATGCAAATCTGGGACCAAGCTCAATTTATAGAGGAGTATCATAGCAATCCATAGCAACTTCGATAGAGAGATTTCGTTGAAAATGAAGCTTGTGACTTTGTTTTCTCGCTTTTGCGCAACATCGTGTCCGCACAAAGTGGGCGGAGCTTGTGGCCCCTAGTTATGGGTTATGTTTTCCTGATTGTACGAGGTATCTTGATCATTCTTTCTAATTTTTCAGTTTACATGGTAGATAAAGCAATTAAATTATATAACATGGTGCGAATCTTGTGTATATTACAATTTACGAGTTATTGGAAACGTGTGACCGGTGAAAGGAGCAGCGCTCTCTTGTACCGAACACGCGACGCGCTGTGTCGGTTGCGAAACGGCTGGTTCGGATGTCAACAATATTTCGCAAATGGCGAGCGTTTGTTTACGACAAATTTAGGTTCTCGCTTCATTTTCACTACTATAATCGCATCTGTTCATACTCTTTCGCTACGGAATGGTTGTTTTGAAGCAGAAAACGACAGATAAGTTGGCAAATGGCGCTACATCTCTTTACGCCATTTCTGCTAAAAGTTGCGTTGTTTCAAAAGAAATCGGCGCTTTTTGTGGCCGGCTCATTTCTCGCTGTTCTTTTCCGTTACTTCTTTCTCTCTCTCTCGTTCTTTCCCTATTTATCACTACTTGCCGTCACAACACGGGCACGAGCAGTTGGTCGTTTTTTTTAGTATTTAGAAATAAAAGAAAGTAGTTGTATTTCGTTTCTTCATTTTGTACGGTCTCTCGCCTGTCAGAGCTACGAGAGAGTGTGCCAAAGGCAGAGACGATAGCGCGCATTTCGATATCTACACGTGCCTTCTGTGTTTCCTATGGGTGTGGCTCTCTCCTTTTGCAATTCTCTCTCTCTCTCTCTATCTCTCTGATTAGAGAAGCGGGAAACATCCCTCGTTTGCATCTTTAACTGTGCGATCAGGTGTGTTTAGTGTGCTACTTCAGGAGCAATCCTCACACTCGGGTGGCCTCGTCTTCAGGGTTTGACGGGTCGCACCTACCTCTGAGATCATGTCTCGACGTAGCCTCGTCTCGCCATACATGCACTGGTGGGATCTAGCGCAAATCCTCGAGCCTGGAGATCTCATTGAATTCAAGTAATGTCATTCTAAGAGAAAATATTCTGAAAATTATCGATTTAGACGAGGCGAGAACTCTTCGGGCTCTGGAGGCGCCTTGTACAAGGTATCACATTTTGACGCAAAGTTGTTTATTGTTCCGCACGTAGCGAAGTTGCTATTAAACTACGACCGCGCTTAAAATTAAACATTTATTATATAATTGATGCTTGACGGGTGTAAAACCACTCCAAAAATACAGTTTTATCATTAAAACTAAAACAAGTGAAAATGGGCTAAAATCGCGCGGCAACGGTAAGCCCCGCCCACTTTTGCCGCGCGATTGTTTAAATTGTCGTTCCGTTACGCGCGTATCATTTTAAAAATGTGATATTGATTCGATTTTTTTATATTAATGCGCAAAAATAATTATATTTCAGCACTGGGCCGTGTACATAGGGGTCAACAGCGAGGGAGACCATGTTGTCATTCACTTCTCCAATGAAGGTGAGAAATGTCATTTTTTTGCAAAAATACAACAAAATGCGAGTGGCTAAAACGTCTCCAATAAATTACAATGATGAACATATTCGCAGCAACCGGCCCAGTGGCGCAAGGGATGTTCATGGAAGTTGTAGGAAATGTGAAGGTGTGTTTCACTTGATTGTTATCCCCACTTGTATAACATTGAAAACTGATTATTTTTTCCAAGGAGTTACATAGGGTCCATTTATCTATCAAGCGATCATCGTATTATCGTTTCAGGTAAAGAAGGACTATCTCAAAGATGTTGCTAGAGGATGTGGGTGCAGAAAGAACAATGGCTGCGATGAAAAGTGAGCGTTAAATTCGATTATTCTGCTTATATACATTTCGAATGATCGAAAGCGGGTGAAAGTTAGCAGATTTCCACAGACGGACTGAGCCAGATTCATTTCATTTCAGTTGTAAGCCAGATTCATTTCAGTGATTTGCCGTACTCACCGCAAGAGATCGTTCAACGAGCTAAGGACAGGGTAACCTCGTAGCATTCAAATATAAATAAATAAATGAATTAAATTTTAAAAATATATATATTTAGCTCGGCGAGACCGGCTACAATATCGCAACGAACAACTGTGAGCACTTTGCGAACAAATGTAGATATGGCCAGCACCGGTCCCGGCAGGTATCTATTACTACTTTTCAAATTAATGTTCATGAATTTGCAAACTAGCTGCACTAGGAACTTCAGTGAAAAAAACTTCAAATAATACTGGTGTTTCGCTCAGGTGACCGAGGCCACAAATACAGCAATTCAAGTGGGAACTGCGGCTGTTGTCGGGGCAGCAATCGGTCTAGGTATCGCATACTTCACAGGTGTGCGAACACTCCATTATCCATTTAATTTCCGAATGATATTATATAGGAGTATTGCTGTACTTTCTAATAGAGCTCGAGAAATGATACCGCCGTCTCTTCATTTCCCACTCTCTCATCGACCGAGCAGAAGAGAGACTGTGCAAAATGAAGAGACAGCGGCATCATTTCTCGAGCTCCACTTTCTAACGCTATTCCCTTATTTATATTTGGTCAGGTCTCTTCGACGGCCCGGAAGAATCGGCGGAAGCTCGTAGAGAAAGAGAACGAAATGAGCAGAGAACTCGCTCACTTCATCAGTGAATCATCAAGGGAAGATTACTATTTGACCTCGAGCTGCATCCTTATTTTATACCTATCATAATACCCTGTGTTCCGCTACCTTGATTGTCATGTTAAAATAATGATTGCCGAGTTGACCTATCTTGCGCACTAATGAACCGAAGGGTTGCTCTTGCCTCGTGTACACATTTCTTTTTGATCTGTTTTAATTCTTGAGAGTTTATGTATTAATGCAGAGTAGTGTAGTAGATTTTATAATGAATATAAACATTTATATAATTTTCAAGTCTCACTCAACACTCATATCTTCATAATAGCAAACAAATATCATTCAGCAAGAAGCAGTGTCAAAAATATTTTTCAGAACTTTTTCCGATGAGTCAATCCAATCCCCGTTTTCTTTGGTTTTATGCTCGGTTGAGCTTTTCTATGCAGATTGACATGACGCCCGGTCAACTGAAGAGACCGAACCTTCCCTCTCATCCTTCCTCACACTTTCTCGTCACTCGAAGAGGAGCGATATACTTTGCGAAATGAAGAGACGGTGACTCTATGTTCCAAGCTCTTATCACCTGATAAGGGCATGTATCGCCATATTCCGACCCTTTCGCGTTGTTAGTATCTAATAGGAGTCGATCATTTTCGCTGATATACGTCTTTTTTTAAATTTCCTTATTACTATTTGTTTGTATTGATCCATTCGCGAGTACAAAGTCCTAGAGCCTAGCTTTTTTCGTTCCTGAGGGGTTGATCAGCATCGAAAATGTCGAACGACCTCATCTCATCATGCATGCACTGGCAGGACTTGGCGTGGATACTGAAGCCGGGAGATCTCGTAGAGTTCCAGTGAGTTGATCGAAGACATTTTACGTTAATTGCACGTTTATTTCAAGACGGCTGAGGGCTTCCGGCACCGGTGGAGCGATTTACAAGGTTACTTTTTACATAATTAGTTACATTTTGGATTTTTTGCTTACAAAACACAATGAACACAACACTAAACATTCAGATTTTGGCTATTCAAATAATTTTTTTTATTCAAATCATATTGCAGCACTGGGCAGTATACATTGGAAGGAGGGCGGGGAATGGAGAGTGGCTTGTCATTCACTACTCTAATGAAGGTTTGGTAGATTTGTTGTTCTCACCATAGATGTCAATTACATAAATTCCCGTTATTTAGATTATAATATATTAATTATTCGTTATTTGTTGATATTGTCTATTCCTCATTTTGCACCGGAGTGACGTAAGGTAAATGTTGTATATACAAGAAATGCTAAGTATAGTATAGTCAATTGTCGATTGACTATATATTGTGTGACCTACCGTAATTCTTAGTGCGCCGAGTGCAACTTGCCTACGTGCGCTTGCTCACACATTTAGATACACATTTTGCGTCGTTTGAATTGTAATACGCAACGTTTCTTGAGGAGCTCGATTCCTGAGCTCCCCTCATTAGTTCACGTTTAGGTTTCGATCTGTGCTTTCTCTTCTAGTTTTGTTGTCTTATAATTGTGGATAAACTACTGAGTTTATTCCACAATATTCGACCACGGACAACACAAGGGAGATATTCAACAGTAAATTTTTAGGCAATTGATAGAATAGTGGATGCATCTATCTTAACGTTTCGTTTTTGAAGTGCAAACTAAAAAACTGTTACAGAAACGAAAGGAGCGGAGCGAAGATGGGGCATCGAAATTTCTGGCAATGTGGAGGTATGAGAAACATTTCATCTCACCATTGATTTTCATATTCTCTTGCTACACGGACTGATGTGAACTGAAGGTGTTATTTACTCTGATTGCTCTAGCATAGCGCTTCTTTTACTTCACTTTTTGCGGACCAATCTCAATTAACCGCTGAGAGTCGAACTTTTCGAAAGCGATATCATTCTGTGTTGAACTACTCAAGTCGATCATACATCTAGTCAGATATTCATGCCACTCAACCTGTTCGTTCCAGGTGAAGTGGGAGACTCTCGAAAGCGTGGCAGACGGTTGCCCATGCCGGAAGAATAACGGATGGGATCAAGTGTGAGGTTTCCCTATTGAGTAGGGATATCAAGATGGAATTCCGTCTCTTTATTCACTCTCTTGACTGTTAGAGTTAGAAGAGACCACGTGAATTGAAGAGACGTGTTTTTCAGTAAAATCTTTCTTGTATTTTATTTTCAGTGATGATCCTTTCGATCGGGATGAGATTGTTGAACGCGCCAAGAGCAAGGTAGACGACTCAAATAATTACGGTCATCAAAAATAATAAATAAATTATTCCGAAATATTTAATAATTATTTTCAGCTTGGCGAAGGCGGATACAATCTAGCCACAAATAATTGCGAGCACTTTGCCAATTACTGCCGATATGGGAAGAAGAGATCGGGACAGGTATTGGCGTTGTTCATTGTTGAGTATTTTTTTCAAATGGACATTTGTTTGAATTATTTGCTTGTCAAAATCGAGGATTTCCTGGAATTGGATATCGTGAGAACATTAGCCATTGCACTCGTAACCTGACCTTTGACGAACGTCAAGGGGGCGGAGAACCCCCCTTTCTTCCCCTCTTTCGGGAAATCGATCACTCTCTATCCAACACATTTCGTTTGTTGAGCATTTTAAACGCACGATAATAATAAGTAATTTCAGGTTACCGACACGGTGACAGCTCTCAGTGCCGTGAGTGCTGTAGCAGCTGTGGGCGGGGCGTTGCTGCTGGGCGCGTATTTGACAGGTGCGTCTAGCGTGGCTAGATGTCTGGCTGTTTTATCTTTCATTTTTTATCTGTACGTTAGTGCGTACACCGAAAGTGTGGTTATCGTAAAGATAATCACAATACAGATTTATACTTATTTAGCTGATTAATATTAATATTTAATTGTTTTTACTTTCAGGCTGGTTCAACGAGGAAGAAACGGAAGAGCAGCGTCGTGAGCGAGAAAGAAGAGAGACAAGGAATAGAGAAAAATCGTCAAACCGTATTCTACCACAGTAAAGATCCGGGACATGAAGAACTTCGAATATGCGTGAATATTCGTAGTTGGCTTATGGTTTTTTCTTTGCAAAATTAATTGATTATGTGCTGATATTTATGATTTTTTTATTACGAAACATGCATTGTTACAACGTAAAAATTGGCGTCAATGATAAACTTATTATTTGTAATTTATAATTTGTAACACTGTAATATAATTTGTAACACTGTAATTTGACACAGAATCCTCCTTCTTATTTTAACTAATTTAGTCGCTAGTTCGTCATCGTACCATCGTATTTGTTTTACACACTTCACCTGTTCTTTCTAGCCTAGCATTAATTTTCATATGCGATAACTATTTTATTACAATTTCCGCATTGTCACGCAACTATCGCGTTCGTGTGAAGCGATTCTCTTGCCAGCCGCTTCTATTTATTCGAACGGTCAGCACAATCTGTAGATATCTCCTACTTTTTCTCAAATGTCTGGAGACAATCACGTGAACCTCTTATCTCTTCCTACTCTGATTGTAAGGAATATTATTAGCGTTAGCGAGTATGACCATGATCAAATGCAAGAAATGAGACAGGTGAGAAATTCTGAATCTGTAAACCTGCAGACATTTTTCGGCGTTTCAGATCTCTCCTATTTGGAATAACCTAGTCCAGGAGCATATTTTGAAGTGTGAAAGTAAGAGATCTTCCCTGCCACCAATCAATTTATTGCTAAAGGAAACTTTGTTTGGAACAGTAGAGTATTCTGTGAAAATTAGAAGCGGAAACGAAGAATATTTTTCCTTGCATAATATTGAAGAAGTGAGCAGAAATTCGATATTTTTCCAAAATTAATTTCAGACTTGAGAATTTAAAATTTGTACAGTGCTATTCCAGATACCATTTACTGTGCTTATGGGAGCTTATGAAGCTTGGCAAGGCGACTGTTGGCTGGTCTTTATATTTATGTTTTCCATGATACTTTCAATTAGAGTACTTTTTCCACATGACTTCGTCGAATTTGTAATTTCCCGTTTCGGATGCGATATACTTTCTATCATGGCCAATTTATGCCCCATACCCGTCGCGATTGATGTAATACGAACGAGAATTGATGATAAGCGGTACTATGGAGATGTATGCGACGAGTTCGCAACGCAATTGCTAAATTTGCGCAAACTTGCGCGCTTAAATGTGGAATTACAATATCTAAGTCACGGGTCAATGATAAGAGTACGAGAAATGATTGAAAATGTCCGATTTGATCAAATCACCTTTGTCGTAGAAGACTTTGATGTTGAACAAAGGTAATTTTAATGAATTTTAATACTATGGAAATTTGTAAGATAATTTGCTTCAGACAAAATCTTACGGAAATGATGCATAAGCACTCAACTTTCGATGTTGGAATCATTGCGGAAAAATGTTCACCGGAAGGGATGAGTTTGTGGCCAGATTCACGCATTGAAAATAAGACACAATACTTTCAGAAGAGTACCTGAAGCGCCTTTCGAAGTGGGTTTCCGTGATATAGATATATTTCGGATTTGCACCAGCAATCTTCATCATCATTCAAACACCTGTTCGGGTTTGATCGGAAATACTGGACTGATCTATCTTTGGAATTACAAATGATAATTGCTTATGAAGCCTCTGGAATAATTGTGTACGAATGCCCTTTCGTAAATTTCATGACCATTTTTGATATTGACTTTTACTGATAAACTCTAAATTGTGTAATCCTGTTTCAAATCTTCGAAATCCGCGTCATCACAGTCAATTAGAGTGTAGCTTCTTTGTGTTCTCGAAAAAAATTAACGAAAATTAAATATCAAGTTTCTTCTTAATCGAGTGCCATCTTTATCCATAAACATACCACGATCAAAAAGTGGACATCGTCTCGAAAAGGGAACAAAGGACTCCCAGTATGCTAGAGATCCGTTACATGCCATTGTTTCGGGGCGAATTACCTCTCATGTCTCCTGATTTTACATACTATCTCGCCTACATTCACCACATTTCTTCCTCATTTTGCTTGGCCAGCTGCCTGAGGGCTCGTTTTTTGCCGCATCACATACTGTGTTGCTTGTTGCCGGGACAAAGAAGGATCCATGCATGGAGGATAATTGATATTCTCTCTAAATTCGCTATACTCTCTCACCACTCTGACTAGCGAGAGATAAGGCACAATGAAGAGACGGGAACATTGCTCGGGAGGATCAATCTCTCCTTTCCTCGGGCTATCTAGCGATAGTTGTCCGGCAAGAGAGGAGTTGCACCGGGAACATACGGTGAAACAAAGACTAGCCAGGGGATATAACGGCCGGAGGGAGGGAGGAAGGACAGAATCAGTGCTTTGTCATGTTCAATCGTATCCTGTTCATCGCGACCCTCACAGCTCTTGCGGCAGGACAGTGCACGGATCTGGTGAGACATTTCTTTTATCTGAAAATGTGATTTCGAAAATAGAGCAAACTTGGAGAAATATAATTAGGTTTGAATGTGTTTCATACCTTCCGTAAATGTTGAAGAAAATTGAATTTCACAGTGATCTCTAGGTTAACGATTTAATAAAAATTAAATAATGGTTCCAAATTTCAGCTGAATCCGTCCACCGGCACCTCCGACTGCTCGCGACTCTCCTACCTCTGCTCCAATTCTGTTTACTACACACTGATGACGACACAATGCCCTGCTACGTGTGGACGGTAAGCTTTTTTTGTTCTTGCTCTCTGCGTTAAACTAGCTTCATCAAAGCATTAATTTTAATTTTTTATGATTGAGAATTTTATAAATATATCGCAGATGCAACTCAACAAACACAACCACAACGACCACGACTACGACTAGCACGAGTGAGTTGATTTTGTATGCTTTTTATTTATTATATATATTTTTATTTATTCGTTTTTGAGAAGTAGGAGGCTCAATATTGTATGTGTTTCACAATTTCTTCATTTGGTGATTTTTGCAGTGCGGTTGATTTCGTTCAGATTTCTCCTTTAAAAGATCCTACTATATTTCAGACTGCACCGACCTCACGAACCCCTCCACGGGAGTGTCGGACTGCTCATCTCGTGCTTATCTGTGCAGCAACTCGGTGAGCTAGCAGTCCCTTCTATATTTATAGTCCTTTCTTCTAATTCCAATTCATTAGTGGAATACCTATAGGCGATGAAATAAAGTGAATAGAAATAAGCCCATTGCAGGTATACTACTCCCTCATGACGACGCAATGCCCGGCTACGTGCGGAAGATGCAACTCCACCACCACTACCACAACCACCTCGACGAATTCTAGTGAGTTTACTGTTCAACCGAACTTGAACTTTATAAAATGGGCTGGCATGAATGCCTCAAATATGCGGTAAAATATGCGTAGATTCTGGCAACAATGTTGCAATGAAAATAAAAAGTATCGAATCGATCACGATGGCTCCAATGATCTCGTGAGCCAGCGAAACGTAACCACAATGGCAACAACTGATCAAATTGTGCCATCGCACGCTTCTGATTGGCATGTTTCACTGGTTTCCACACACAAAAATATGGGGTATTTTCATCAGAAGAAGAGTGAAGAAAAATACAAACCCGCAGGGCTCACAGCAACTAAAAAGAATAGTTTTGTTCGTTTGTGAATTTGGATATGTTTCACATGGTAAACTTAATTGAAGATGATAGATGAAATTAGTAGTAGTGAGTTTTTCGCTATATTATAAAGTAAATATAAAAATAATATCGTTCAGCCTGCGTTGATCTCACCAACCCCTCGACTGGCGTGTCCGACTGCTCCGCTCGCGCTTCTCTCTGCAACAATTCGGTTAGTCGCTTTCTACTGATTCGGAACAATTGTAGATGCACACTAGGGCTGCCTAAACGATACTCTAAACGTGACACGTTTAGCTCCCCTACGCTCAATGCCCCTAAGATCGGAAGCACTCTCTCCATTCCGCATGCTCTCTCGCTCGCAACTAGGAAAGAGCTAGGAGAGAGGAGCTAAACCTGCCACGTTTAGAATATCGTTTAGCCAACCCTAATGCATACCCCAATTCAGGCTAAGCCGGAGCGCAAAAAGAAGGAGTAAACGAATAATAAATTGCAGGTGTACTACTCCCTGATGACAACCCAGTGCCCGAGAACATGTGGAAGATGCTCCAGCACCACAAGTATGTATTTGTCTCCTAGATCCATTTCTCTAAGGGTCTAAAGTGCCAAGAAGTACATTGCTTTACAGCCACAACGACCAACACCACCTCGACCTGCGTTGACCTGACGAACCCGAATACGGGAGTGTCTGATTGCTCTGCTCAACGGTAAATTCTAACAGAGCCGGAAATTGCCGGAAACCGGATAATAACCACTTTTGCTCCAGGGCGCTCTGCACCAACTCTGCGTACTCGGCGCTGATGGCAGTGCAGTGCCGCGCCACGTGCGGCTTCTGCACGACCGGCAAGTAATCGACGGCTCCGACTCTACTTTTTCCCGGCTCTGGCATATTTTCCGGTCCTGGCACATTTCCCGGCTCTCCTAATAACCCTTAATATGTTTTGTGTTGCTGGTAGTTGCGGCAACAACCGCTTTTGCTCGACTAGCGACGCAAGCGAGATAAAGACATTATTTATAAAAATTGTTATTGATACAATGTATCAAAACCAAAACACCTAGAAATTTATAGTGTGCTGAGAGTAGATTCAGTCTTTCCTGGAGAATATCTTCAATTGTTTGGTTTTCTTTCCAAAATCGGGCAATGTTACGCAATCGCACTAAATCCGGACAACATCAAGAACTCGTGATTCTACAAAACAACAAGGAAGAAGAGCAAACAATGATTGGCACACATCATCAATTCGCGAATCTTCCTGCAATTCGACTCAATTATTTCTCTTTGTTCAGCTTTCAGCCCTTACTCATTGTTACTCAATCCGTTCTGCTTCCGTCTATCGCATTTGTCATAATGAAAACATATAGGCGCTCTGTTCGATGTGATATGTCAAGATGCGCTATTTTTTTAGGTTGTTAGACCTCCAAAAACTTGATATAGGTTAAATTTGTGCAGCTATTTTTCATGTCTTGCGTTCTATTTTTATGTTGTACTTTCTCATTGTCCACTCTGAGTACAATGCCCGCTTCGGTTGTATCGCCGTAATTCATGTTAAATCAATCGCCCCTCGTAAATCCATCCTATCTGTCTTTTTTTTAAACCTAGTCTATTATATTCTCACTTTTTTACTGCTCGTTCTTAGTGCAATCTAACTTTCTATTCCGTTCCGTTATTTTTCATCCATTTCATCATTTTTCATTGTTACCGGCTGCAATTTTTATTACCTCTAGCAAAAATAGTATGTTGCACTTTCCCATTGTCCAGTTTGAGTACAATGCCCACATGAGTTGTATCGTCCGATTTCTTATCAAATCGCCCCTCGTAAATCCTCCCTGAACATTCACCACTGTACTGGGGGCATTGATCATCGCTCAAACATGCGCAGATTCGGTATCTTGGACCTTCTTTATCTCTCGACGGTTAAAGAAAGTGAGAGAGCATGTAATATGGAGAGACGCAGACAATCACCTAGAGTCAATAGTAGTCAGGGCCGGCGAGAGATCAGAGAAATCGAAGAGATTCAGACATCAAGGTCATCTCAGGCGATTGTCGTGTGTTTGCACACAGGAAGAATGAATCATGAAATGGGCGAATCATGAGATGGTCTGTCTCCCCAAATCCAATGGTTTCTAGAGGGTAGAGAGCCTAGAGATTTCACAAATCGAAGAGTACCCTTCTTTCGGCAATGACTTGTACACAAAAGAGGAGGAGGCTGATAGGGCGGGTAAATAGTTTCGGGAATATTTCGGGCGATCTATCCCCCTTCTCTTTCTCTCTCACGCCAATCTATTTGATTGAGGAGAACGGCAAACGTTTTTCTCGGCAGAATTTTGACAGAGTTGATTCACTTTGGATTATTTTAGCGCAGATGAGGTTGGGTTAGTCAGCGTTTGCTCATTGCACGTATTTTTCTCCGCCATTCAAGCGACGGTTTCTCAGTTAGGGTGACTGTAAATCTACGAATAGCATCTGTCATATCATACATATCATATCATATATCTCATATATCATATCATATATCATATGTCATATCATATCTGTCATACGAACCTTTTTCGGCAACCTTTTTTTAACCTTTTTTTATTATTTTGTATCTGCAACAAGCTGCTCAAGCCGAATACCGATCGCTTCCTTCGTGCCATTTTCTCTATCAACTCCCGAAATTTCACCACTCATGAATTTCAGCAACCATGCAATCCGCACTCCTCGTCCTTCTCGTCCTTCCTGTCGCCATTGCGATGAGGTGCTACGTCGGTGGTCAGTTATGACTTATGTTTTTGAGTTATGACTTATCTCATAACTTATGTTTCACAACCTGGTTAAAATTCATTATGAATGCTACATGTAGTAGTAGACATATTGCCGGTTAAATATCGCAAACCATTATTATAATTCCCTTTTTAGCATTAAAAAAATGTGACGTTGATGGTGGGTTGTGTTTCAGGATTTATTCAAAACTTCGTTGAGTCGTTGAGTAGTTTGTGGTATATGCGACAATAGCAGTAAAAAATCTAAAATAATTCCTATAATCACGGGTTTCCTGTAAGAGTGTAGCAAAAAGAGCTCTCCTTTCCACTAGGAAAAAACTTTGGGTCTCCGATTTCCATGAAAGTTGGTTGGTGGGTACCCTTAGGGGTCAAGAGGAGGTTCATCTACTTGGTTTGGTCAATTATCGATTTTATCGATTTTTTGGTCCTAAAATTTTAAACGATCATAACTAGCTTCATTTTTATCGCACAGCGATCTAAAATATACCATTGAATTACTCTCGGAATTCTCTACAAAAAAGTCAAAGTCACACAAAGCGAAAAAAGTTGATCTTCCGCCTCAAAAATCGATAAAACAGATTTTTGGACCATAAAACTAAGTTTCTCTCGAAAATGAGCTGAAAACACAAAAGCTTATTTTTCAAAAATAGTTTCTCCAAACCCATTATGAAGTCACCACATAGTTGGTTTTTGCTATCTCTGGCCCCGGGAAGTCGTTTACTAGTAGAGCCCGAACATAGCCGTTTATATCCCTCCTTTTCGTTTTTTGGTCATAACTTCCTTCAAAATGGTGCTACCAGGATTTT
>LS487885.1:36462-61174 GCA_900490705.1 Pristionchus arcanus
GCAATTCAATGGTATATTTTAGATCGCTGTGCGATAAAAATGAAGCTAGTTATGATCGTTTAAAATTTTAGGACCAAAAAATCGATAAAATCGATAATTGACCAAACCAAGTAGATGAACCTCCTCCTGACCCCTAAGGGTACCCACCAACCAACTTTCATGGAAATCGGAGACCCAAAGTTTTTCCTAGTGGACGGCATTCATACACTCTTACAGGAAACCTGTGTAATTATGATCTGGCTGGTTGTGTGTTATGTTTCACGAATGAGATAAGGGTCAACAAATGTATCAGTTTCAATATAATCGGTTCTCCGTTGGCAAAACAGTTGGAGCAGGCGTTCATGGCTAAATTTGTGTTAGAGATGTCCGAGCAAAATAAGTCATTCACGGTTTCGTTAGACCAGATAGATATGGCCCAACTCCTTAGGATTGAATAAATCACGATTCGATTCTTGCAGGCGGCGCCACTGGCAGCAATGTCTACCCGGAAGTCTACCAGCAACAGGAGTGCGCTGACAGAAATGAAATGTACTGCTACAAGGTTAGTCTCAGATTTCCTTGCACATAGGGTCCAACTTTTGTGCATTTAACTGAGATTAACCGTGTGTGTTCAGGATCCAGTTGAGTTTCATCCGAACATCAAATTGTTCAATTTCACAGAGAGATCGTTATGTGGTCGTAAAACAATCGTAAAAAAATAAATAAAGAATAATTCCAGCGCTACTTCACGAACGCCGGTCAGAACACGGTTATTAAGAATTGCGGAAATGGATTCTGCCCGGTTGGTTAATTTGTTAAATGAATAAAGTTAATAAATTTGCAAATTATAACCCTCTTTCCCTCATAATAACCAGTAGAGGTGCGAGCTGAGACAAAGAAGAGACCGTTTTAGCTCCAGGCTCCAGGAAAACAAGAGCTTTGACTGAATACGCAATGATGCTTTTAGCGTTCCTCTCTTACATTAGACAAGAATGATTTTCGAACTTTTGAATATCGTAAAAGAGGTATTTTTAAGAAGATACACGATCGTTTTGCAAGTAGCAGACTGATGCATGTTATATTGCTTTCCTCTTTTGTAACAAAGGGAAAATAGTCATTATACATTTCTGCAAATCATAGTGTGCTTTTTGCACGCTACTTAATCTGCAGGAGAGTCAAAATGATGCAATGGGCTTCAAGACAAATTCTTATCTCTCAAATCTATTTTCTAGTTAACAATATTATCATTTGAACTATTTCTGATTTCAGCGAGAAGGATGCAATGATGCTACGGGAGTCTGTTGCTGCAAGGGAGACTACTGCAACAGTGTCGCCTCGTCCTCCTTCCTCACCGCTTCATTGGCAGCAGCTGCAGCAATGTGGATGCGAGTATGAGCGGGCGAGATAGGGCGCCTCATTGCTCATTTTCTCCCCTTATGGCCATCACTGACTCTCCAACCACTTCAAAATGATATCTGAATCTGTCGTATTTTACAATTTTTGTTCCCTTTTTATGCTCTCTTGTTTTTTTTCTGGTCACACATAACTACCATTCCCAATTTTCGATGTATTTTCCCACCAAGTTTCCGTGCACTCTACGCATCACTCTGCTTCCGGCCTCAATTTTCGTGTCTCCGGTGCATTTAGTGCCTCTTTCCTGAGTTATCCCGCTAATTTCGAGCAGACCAAACGTCTGCAACTCTCCATTCCGCATGCTCTCTCACTCTATCTTACTGGCGAGATACTATGCGGAATGAAGAGACGTTAGCGAAGACGCACTATTTTCCGGAGCAAAGTGGTCCCATTCCACCCAAGTTTCATAGCACTAATTCCATTGTCTACTCAATTCCCAATGTTCTGACGCTCTCCATTTACCGTTATCTCTCGCCATGTCTGAGAAGCTAGAGAGCCTGACGAATGGAGAGGGACAATTCCCGAGAACCGCCTCATATCGAACAATTGTATTTTATCGCGCGCATATTTCCCCCATTTCCCTGCGAGTATTTTTCGAGAGCGCTTCACTTTGTTCGGAAAGGAGACAGAGGCCGTTGTTTAGTTTTTTTCTCTCCTGACTCTCTCCATTTCGCACACTATCTCGCCGGTCAGACAAAGCTAGAGATCAGGCGAAATGGAGAGAGCGCCAGGTCTCAGCTTGTTTTTCGCAGTGGCTACTCTTGCACTAGCAGGTGACGACAGCATCCTCCTCATTTTGCCTGTTCTTTCGTTTCTCTGGCAAAAGTGAGACAGAATATCTAAACAACCGCGAAATAGCTCGAACCTAACAAAGCCCCCTCACTATTGCTACGCCTCCCCCGTGAGCTATTGACCGTTCCTAGCTCACATGCATTCGAGAAGTCGTTTGAGGCTAGGGATGGCTGATCCTCAATTCCCTACTGTCCCGCTTCTATGGCCGGCGAGATAGTGCACGAAGTGAAGAGACCAGACATCCCCCTATCTCAGACTCTTCCCCGCCCTATCTAGAACGAACTTAATTGTCTCCTCCTCTTTCTTCTTTTCTTGCGTTTTCTCGGATATTTCGTGCGCTCAACTAATTTGCTCCCCCGTTTCCTTCGTTTGTTTCAATGTCCTGGCCACATCCCTCTTTTTCTCCATTCGATCCAATTTTCGTTAGTCCGAATGACCTTCCCATTTATCCGTTGCCCGTTGTTTCTCGAACTCAGCATGGAAATAAATTTTTCTAAATTAAACAGCGTCTATGATGTTCAAAAATTGAGCACTTTCAGCCGAAATATTGTATATTTCTTTTCTTTTTGTTGCTTTTCGAACATGACAGTAGAGCAGTTTCCCCTAGAAGACATTAATTAGTTGTGACTTGCCAGAGAACACGCGTGGTTATTGACTCCCTACTAGGTTTGACTGAATATATTGCGATTCTTCACATTTTCAAGAAACAAAGCATATGTAGTAGTCGGTTGTGAATTTTTTTGTGAATTTTTCCTGAATTTTCTGCACACGATTTACGTAATGCAAGAATTCAATTATTTTAATTCTGAATTGTGGTTTTCACACAAGATCAGTCGCCTTCCTCCCACATAATACCGCGTCGGTGATTGCCTTTGGATGGGAAAGTAAGACAGCTGCGCGAATGCGTTTTAGTCCCAGATTCAGAATCAGAACTTATCGGGTCCACTCCTCTTTTGAGATGCCTATTCTCTTCCTTATCTCATTTACCCATCTCTTTTGGGGACTGAGGGCTTATATGGCTGTTTCTCGGCAAAAAGTACTTGCTCAATCCCTCTAGACTCGACTAGGGATGGCTTGGCAAGAAATGTATCTCCTCTTTTTGCGTGATCTCTCGCTTCTCTAACCGGTGAGACAGTATGTTGAATGAAGATACGATTTCTTGCGATGTCATCTCTCTAGACTCGATTCCCTCAATCTTCCGGTGATTTCCCCCTCTTGCTTCCTTGTTCCAATGCACAATTGTGTCGTCAATCGAATTACGGCTCTTCGGGAGATAAAGAGGCTTGGGGGATGACCATAGTGTTTTTGCTCTTCATTCGCTGAAATTTGTGTTAAATTCAGAATGTCTAATGCATATTGTTGAGCCCGTGGGCGATCTAGACTGTGTGGTCTATTTGTTTCGTAAGTTCAGCGAAATACGAGAATAGAAATTTAAAAAAAGAGAAGATGGATGACTATTTCAACAATTTATTTATTCTTAGTTTAATTTTGTCGATGCATGATCTCCGGTACACTTTTCAAGAAATGCTCAAGTTAGGGCAACCCGACAAGTTGGGCTAATTTAAGGCCTGCCATCACAATTCCCCCGCCTCTTGTTCTGTACTCTTATTTTGACGGTGTCGCCGACAAATTGCTCAATTCGAAATTTCACACCTCATCGCTATTTCAAGGGACTCGTTCTTCTCAGAATTTCATGAATAATGAAATAAGGGGTTGGAGGATTCTGGGAGAGAGGACGCTCTAATTTCATAAATGATGTAGGTCATTTTTCAGTAGCTCAAAAGATCTCCAGAAATAATTCACAGTGCACTTTTTCGTTCTCGTTTTCGTGAAATTCGTGAGCGAAAAGATGCAAAAAACGACATGTGCATCATGGCTAACTTCACTCTTGTTCACATCTTTGTGACATGATTCGATTCCCATAAATCATATTAGCGCAGCTTTTTCTCACTAAAAAAAGTCCCACAAAGCGCCAATCGCCGTAAACATTCGGATGCGTTTCACGATTTCTACTTCATCGATGTTTGAAATCGAGGAGCAATCACACAGCGAAATGTTTCCCAAAACTATTCCTAGAGTATCCGTATATGCACGTAACTCTCCCATTTTAGAAGATCATGATTAATATCGTTGCAGATCCCAACAGATGCTCTGGGAGCTAATCATTCTACTCCTCTGGCCCACACTTGCCGATACGATTCAGTGCCTGAACACTTCCGATGATCTGTACTACTTTCCGGTTGAGTGCCCGGCGCAGACGAAATTTTGCTTGAACGTGAGTTTTTTCCATTGAATTGTGCCAATAAATGAGAAATATTATTCAAAATTCAATTAACAATTGACTAGTTTCTTGGAATGTGCGGAAACGAAAACCTCAAACCCCTGCAAAACAAATGAGCCGAGTCCTCACGAGATCATAGTAAATTCTACTCGTTCGGAGTGGGAGTGCGTGCGTGTATTAGTAGAATGCGTGAGAATATCAGTGGTACCTGCTGGTTCGCACGCACCGTGGTGAAATAAGAACTAAAGCATTCGGAAAATATCTGTTTATCACGATTATTAGAATAAAAATAAAATTGTCAACGTCTATAATGAAACAATAACTAATTTTTATAATTTAATGAATATTTAGGTCGCCCGCATCGAGAGACGACTCGCAAACTCGGCAGTGCACGGAATGCTGATCGAAAGCAAGGAATGTGACGAGCACATGATTTGTGAGCATATGAGGGTGAGTATTTTTGTCACAATATTTGATATGTTTAAGTTTTCCCGACTCATGATTTGGTTTGGTTTCGCAAAATTCATATCAACTTTGCAAAACTTTTTCGTTGCTTGTTTCTCGATTCAGAATTTAAAAAAAAAATTATAGATAAATGTGCGGTGTGAAGTGATAGATAAATGAATATCTAGAATCTCCCGATTTCAATCGATTGTTGTGAGAACCAAGAATTCCGTAAACTAACGATTTTATATTTTCAGCAATCGCCTCTCTACAATCACAAAATAAACTTGGATGAGCACTTCAATCAGACCGGTGAGATGCCATTTCTAGTTCACTTTGTAAAAAATTGGTTTATACTATTAACAAAAATTTATTATCAATAAAAATTTTTATTTATTATCAATAAAAATTGTATCATTTCCAGGTTGCGTTGTCACTCCGCACCTGCGAGTGTGCTGTTGCTCCACGGATTTCTGTAATACAGCAACTGTACCTACCGTATTCACCTTGTTATTGTTCACGTCGCTTGTGCTGTTACTATATCAGACTGGTCACTGAATCTAGGTACAATATGACGGGTTTCCTGTAAGTGATCTTGATTGCGATAAATTGTTTATTGGTCTTGAAAATTGTAAGAAAACAAATGAGTTTTTTAGTAGAAGTTTTGATGGAAAAGACGCGAGATGAGCAGGAGTGAAATTCCAAATTAATGAACACTACTGCTAAATATGATCGTAATTGAGCAGCGGTTGCCTCTGGCCTGAAATACTGTAATTATGCATCCGTAGTTGCTGCATTTCTTCCGAATCACAATTTTTCCGGCTTTTCTACTGATCGCGAACTGAAATGTATTATTTTTCCTATAATTGGCAATACTTTCACGCTTACATGTCGAAAATTGCGGAAATGATCTAGATGCATCTCTTCAAGTGGCGAAGTGAGCGCGAATTGCCAGTGAAAGATCCCATTAGCAGCTTCCATTCGAACCTATTAAAGAACTATAAATATTTTTGTTTTGTGTCTAACAAATCACCACTGACCGAAATGAGCTCTACAAGTTGCGAATGTGTAAGGGTAAGCGGCTCCAGCAACAATTCTTCATACCTTGAGATAATTGGCAGAAACTCGTCACTGGGCGTGAAATTGTCGGGCTAATATGTTATATTTTTTGTATGAATTGAGGTTCATAAGTTCACCAGATTAGCCCAATTGCAGGGTCTATTATTGACCATTAGTGTGACGGGAGAAGCGAACCCATTGGCGAATTCACGCAAAAATTCTTCATCGAATAGTGCCATTTGGTCTCTGTCATTGCTGGTAATTAGCAACATACTGACCTTCGAGTCCACAAGTGAGCGGCATAGTCTGCAATTGCAAAAGAATTTCCTTTTTTTTTTCGAACCATATTTCCTACTTTAACTTTTCATCGATCTTTACCATGCAGAAATCGAGGCGAGTCGGCATTCGACCATGAAGAGTTGCTGAGAGCTTTTCGAAGAAAAGTTCGTCAAGATTAACCTGGAAATATTGCATAAAGCATTTAATTTTGAGGTAAAATCAGTTAGTAGGCTCGAGAATATAAATAATGTTGAAAATCGCACGAAATTTATGAAGAGAGTCGAGGGGTAATACTTCAACTGTAGAACGCTAAGCTCACTGAGAATATCTTCATGTAGAGGCATCATCTCTCTCATGTAGAAATTTGAATGTTTTCGTATTTTCCGAAGTATTTGCTGAAAACAAACAAATATTTGTAAAAATAGTTTACAGCAAATTTTTTTTTTGTAGTTTTTTTAAAGTTCATTTGGCCCACATATATGTCTTGCGGCCCCTCCATTCGAGTTCGTATTCCTCGAGCCATTTCGGATTTCGTGAACACTAAACAATATGATTGATCAAGAGGGGTTAGGGCGAGCAAAGCACTTCTGCGATTCTGAAATTCACAATAAGAAATGAAGTAAATATTATTATCATTATTATAAGTATTTATGTCGGAAATAATATTGTAAATAAATGTTCGGACCTGTTCTATCGTTATCATGCAGCTCTTTCTCGGTGCGTCGTTTGCCATTTTTTGAGTCACTCCATTCATTCTCTTGCTAATATGTCGCATAATTTCGTAGCTTTCACTAAAATGTTCGTGATAACGAATTTGGACTACCAATTGAAACATACTAATCGAGAAATGATATGATCGAATACAGGCAATCATCCGGCAGTGTGGAGATTATGTCCTAAAAAGAAGGTGAATAATTTCAAATAAAAACAAGATAAAATATTAACCACCTTGTTGTAGATTTGCTTGAATGATATTTCTATTTCAGGCTGACGATGAATGGATGATTTGTTCCCCATCACAATTGCAAATTGAAAAAAATGGGAATAAGTATTAGTATCTAGACGGCGTCCTTTCCGATGAAGAGAATGACCAAATGCGCCAATTTGAAAATAAAATATGAAATCGGTCACTTCAGACAGTCGCTTTTCAATTTTTAAACGTAGCACACCCGAAAAAAAACAATTTTCAAGCCTGTTTTATCACGATTTCAATAAAATGGCGGATTCATGCATAATGGAGAAACAATGTCAGAAAAAACTTTTCGCAGTTGAATAAATTAATGGGAGCCGCGGTGATTGGAACTCAATATTTTCTGTAGTCATTAAGTTCATCAGTACATAATGAGCGTTATACTTTCCATGAAGAAGATATCGCTAGCCGCTGGGCTCCAAACCTCTCAACACATGCGTTAACGTTTAGTATAAAGTTGCTGTTTCTCTTCCTGATTTCAAACTGTTTGAAAATCTCACTGTTAAATACCAACTGAAAAAAATTGACAAATATACTGAGACAGTAATTTTTCTACCATTACGCCAAACTGAGCTAGGTCTGTGTTGCCAAGTGGTGCGTTCAATGAGATACTCCACGTAAATTCCCGCTCATCCTGTGCCAATATCATCTGAAGTTATTTATTTATTTGACAGCTTTGACAGCTTTGACAATTATTAATTTATTTGGTTTGTAAACTACTTCAATTTTAACTAGCAGTTAATGTAGTTCAATTACAATTAACATCAGATTCTAATAATTAAAGACTTGAATTATCAGATGCCAAATATTTCGGAATATAAGTTTGTATGGGACCAAGACAACTTGCCGTAATGAGATCCTTGAGAGAATCCAATGTTATAGTGAGATTCTGAAGGCTAAGCTTGGCGTAGCGAGACAAGGCGGGTAGATAGTGTCGAGAGAACAGCCATCGATTGCCCCACAACTGAAGTTCAATTTTTAAAATAAATCTCAATCCAATGTCAGGAAACATATTTGTTAGGTATTGCAAACAATGTATTCACTTACAAGTGTGGTTGTCGACTCTTCAACTTCAAGAGTTGGTGGGACATTCGAATCCTGGCCGAATGAGCGAACAAAGTTTTCATCGAATATTGCTCGTTGATTCATACATGCGGTTGCTTGCAATTTGTGCATATTTGATGTGACTAGATACCCTGAGAGACTGAAAGAAAGATAAAGTGATTTAAAAAAAAAGATAATGTGTCCATATCAATTCACTTCAATTCTGCTAGAAGATTAACTCTGACAAGCGAAAGTTTGTCGGCCATTCTTCCGCTGAACGAAGAAGCGAGCCGGTTAGCGAATGAGCGATCGAAGTTGAACTGAACTTCACTTTTATTCTTATTTTCTAATATTCAGCTCAAACTGAAGAGTGTTGAAGTAGTTGTGCTCCCAATTTGCACCTAGTATCACTGACAATTGTATACAAAAAATAGGTGAGTTCGGCATTTCCACAGCAGAACAGTAGAACACGATAAGTGCGGTAATACTCACGTTGATTAGCTGAAGCGTATCGAGATCGTTTTCCATGTCGACTTCTTTAATGGCTTCGAAAATGCAATCGGGAATAGGAAAAGATTGACATCGTTGGTCATGAGTGCGCTGGGGGATTTTACTCTTGTTCATGAAACACTTTCTTATGTCGTCAGTCACCCAACGCATTCGATACACCAGACAGTAATCATTATCCGGTCTACTAAGAATGACTAAGCATCCTTGTTGGGCCTTACAGTGAAATCAATCAGATAGAAAAAAATATAATTAACGTACAGATTCCACAGAAAGTCTGCACTTCGATCTCTTGATATGTCGGCAACCCCGCAGATGCGTAATACCATTCATTCTCTGGCTAACGCTTTGCATCGTGTCCAACGCATTTCTGTGAAAAATTAATCACGAAAAATGTATAAATAATAAGTGAGACCTATCGATAAAAGAGAAAATGGCGAGCAAGCAATCGTCCGGCAACGGGGAAAGAATGTCCTGGAAGATTTCCATGAAAATAGATAAAAAAAACGACAAAAAATAGGTTAAGAACACACCATTTGACCAATCGATGAAGATAGTTGGAAGCTCTTCAGCTTTTTCATATTTTCTGGTCGATTTTCCATCGCAGAAATAGTGGAAACAGCAGAAAATGATTTGGTTAAAATTCAATTATTAATATAAGAACGCATCCAAAGCGTGTCCTTTTTGTGCCAAGACGCAGAAAGTGCACTTGTAATTAAAAATACTGCGCGAGCGACACGCATGTTTTTTCAACGTTGTGTTTGAATTTGCGCGGGGATGAGAAACCCACCGATCTTCTTCTGTTTTTCGCGTCTCATTGCAATTTTCTCGCGCAAATGATGCGGATGTGCACAAGGGATTGACTCGCCCACTGACTCATCCGAGTGAAACGACAAAGAAATATGGAACGAAAAAGGGCCTGGAGTCTATCGTTTCTCTACCCGGCGATAGTGCGCACACATTGAGGAGACAACCATCGAAAACCTTATCAATAGCTCACACGCTTGGTGTATTGAACTGAGAGGCAGAGGTGTGATATCAGATGATAATACCCACGCACAATGAAATTCTTCTCACCTGCTTTCACACGGAGCCTTTCCGGTGCATTCCATTGTAATTTCGCGATTGTTTCTATTGCGTATCATATATCATTATATACGTAATCATTCAAAAAAAAAGTGTGAATGATCAGACATAATGGGCAACACATGCGGAGAGCCTCTCACCTTCGCCGAGGTCGGGCCTGAAGTTGCATCGACTGCGGCAGTATTCGCTCTGACATGCTATCTAGCCGGAGATCCGTTCATGAGACGTCATTATAGAGTCAGTTATTGATTTTCCTTGGCCACAAATCACAATTTTGAAATTAAGTGCATTGGAAATGAAACACATATTTTCAGAGCTCTCTTTTCATTGTTCTCCTACTTGAAACGATCCGCAGAGGAGGAGGTCTGTTCAAGCAATGGTACGATAGGGACGGACATTGCACAGTGAGTTTTATTTTTATGTTTCAACTCGGAAATCGGTATAAAAAGAAAATCATGTTAATCACTGCACTTTAATTCAGAAGCAATTAATTGCTGAGATCTTCGTAAATGTGCATCTTCATTGTAAAGTTTTGATTTGCAGTTTCTAACGAAAAAAGTGAATCGATGGTAAAATGAATATTTCCAGTACGATCTCGGCACATTGAAATACTTTCAAACAACCATGGACGTTCTCTACATTTTGGAGAACGCTTTCGTGATGGTAAGTTAGAACATTTCCTGGGTTTTGTTTGCCTATGTGAGCAAATGCAAGGGTAAGGGCGAGTGTGATAAGATACCATTGGAAATGGGTTGATTTTGTTAGCCTAATCTCGAATGTACTTTTTCGATATTTTCATATCCCAAAAGAACAAATTTGAAAGTAGTGTTAATTGGGAAAATTTCACGAACACGTAATATTTCCAGTTCTGCGTCCTCCGCATGATCAATTATGCACGATTCTGGATCCGCAGCGTGAGGACGTGGGTGCAGTACGTTATGCCGACAGCGTTTGCCGTTTGTCCGGTGAGAAAATACGTGTTTTATTATAGGCAGAGAATTGCATACTGAATTTGATTGGCGATTGAACAATAACTGTTATCAATAATGATAGTTTTGAAAAGATGAATATGAAATATTTCCAGCTTGTCGCCCTCACCCAACAAACCTTCTCCGACAACGAAGAGCCCGTGCTGGAGGCCCTCAGAGTCCACTCGATATTCATCATGCAGTTGCTCAGTTTAGTAGGAGTGGTGATGCTGTGGAGAAGGTTGATACGTGAGTTTTTGGCATTTCGCGTGTTACTTTTAAGTTTTTTTTTGTTGTTGCAAGCGATATGGAATGTTTTTTTTTAATATTTTGAACTAATTTATTTCAGTCTTCCGCCACCTACTTCTCATCTTCGCCGTTCTCCTCCTGACTGAGCTCCCCGCGTCGGCAGAGCCGGTTTATGAAACATGTGAGTTTCTTAAGATTCATTTTTGTTGCTCATCTAAACAAAATTTGTTGGTGTCAATGAAAGTAGTGTGACTGATATCCTTCACATTTATTCCTTAAAGACTTCGAGCCCACTCAAGCAGCCGAGGACTTCAAGAAGTACTACGATGAGTACGCGAATATCGTCTTTGCCATTGCAACTACCGGCATTCTGATACGACAAAGAATCTTCGAGTCGAGAACGGCCGTGGATGATGCGTTGTTGTTGTAATATGTCTAATGAATAAATTTATCACATACAATCCGATAGAAAATAGATGAGAAATCGTGTTGACAATAATACACGAGATAGGGATGAAGGATGAAGGATAATACAACTGAAGTTATGACCTACAACATACATTACTGGACAACAGAACAATGAGGCGTAGATGTGGGACTTTTTCGGTACTTAGAGTGTCAAAATGATGGAGATAGTCTCTGGCAACTCTCTGTTCAGTCGGACTCGCAGGCGTATTCGCTGCAATCATGGAAGGAGGTCAGCCAGATCCAGCGCTGATCTCTCCTCCGCACGCATTTTGGAAGTTGCTGTGATCGACTCCACGACTATTGGGAGCTGTCTGTTGATCTATAATAGCTTTATTCCTTGCTCACTTCGATTCTACGACACTCACCAATGGATGTGCTAGCTGGATAGTGGGCATCAACGTCTGATGACGGCCTGAAGGAGGGGGAGCCTCAACTGAAGGAGAATCAAGACTGTGAGCGGTCGAGCTCATGGACTGCGCCATATTCTAAAAAGAAAGTATATTGCATCTGTTAGGATCATTTGGTCCAGCAGCCCTAGTGAACTGGCTGAGCATCAAGGGCAATAGCTAGGTGCAAATGAGTTATCAAGTGATAGTCAGGACAGGTAATGATCAAACAAGCTAAGAATGGGGATACCTAGTGAATCGGTGCTGTCGGATCCGCATCACTCACCACATGCTAATAGTAAATTACCGGCTGCACCAGCGCCTTAGTCAATTTTGACGCAGTCGAATTGAGATTAATTTAATCGAGGAAGTGTAGTTTCCTTAATGAAAAATTAGGCAATGATAAATTACGGATAGTATTCGGCGAACAAGTACGGGAAAATAGTTATGTAGGAGGCTGCGATGAAAGAAAAGCATTAACACTTTAGATCAAGATACTAGCGACATGCGGGACTTCCTTATTAATCCAGTGAGCATGATGAAGGAAAATGTAAGAGATGGGAGCTAAAAATCAGGTAAGTTCGACGAGTGTTTTGCTCTTATTATATACCTTTGTGGGCGGAGTGAGTGAACGAAAATTAAAGTGAGAAAACACTACGTTTAGAGGTCAAATTGAAAATACCACTAGATGCAAAGAGGAGAGGTTTAAGGGCATTGCCAGATTACTTATTAGTCGATGGAAGATTTCGTTTCCATATTGGAGTCAATCGGAGTTGCGCTAGAGGCTATAGTAGCATAAACTGTTTCTAGTGGGTTGTGCTAGTGGCTTGTGATTGCGTCTAAAGGTTAATGGGCAGTGCTAGAGGGAACTCTATGGAACGGGATTTGCCTTTCAATGCGCTCTTTAGAAAAGATAATATAGTGATAATATAGTGATGAATGGCAGATATAGAAATTTAAAAGCCGATGTGGTCGAAATATTATCACTGAAAATTAATTCAACACAGGGAAGTAGATAAAAATATTTATTCAGAACTGTTTTTGAAAAATATTAATTATCGGATCCTGTGCATGTCATCACTCCGTTCTTTATCACGCAACTGAAAATTTGCAAAATTAAACATAAAATAAAAAAAGAGTGCCCACTGGATTCTTCTTTTGGGTCGAATCAGCTCCTTTTCGGTAGCATTCACAGTTTGAGTGACATTTACTGGTACGATTTCCTTCGGTTCACTTTCCTGAAAATATCTCAAAATCTTTGATCTCAATTTAAATAAACAAATAAAAACAATAGAAAAGAAAAATTAACTATATATTCTCGATGGTGAACATGATTCATGAACTCACTTTGGTAATCACTCCAGCTTCTGTGATAGCGAGAAGAGCAAAGAGAAGAACGACGAATTCAATCTTCATCGTAGCAGAGAACGACTCCTTGTTGATATGAACTCAACCAGATCTTTTCTCATTTATATACGCGTTCCATCGCGCAAAGCAGAATACGTACTGTGTGCTTAGCTCACTTCTCAGAAAGCTGTTTATTTGTCCATTCACCACATTAGCTCAGAACAGTACACTCGCCGACATAAGTCATGGCCAACTTTTTCAATTCTATGTATCTTTTGAACCAGCAAAACTAAGATTATGATATTTGGAGATTATCTGAAAAGGGTGACGGCCATTATTTTCCACATAAAACGGAATGCAAAAATAACCGATATTATTGCATAGTGATGACGCAATCGATGTGCATTATTTTGAAGAATCATTATTCTTAGGAGGATTTTTTCTAACTCCTCAAACTTTTTATGCATAGACGTATCAGCGAGGGCTACCCAGAAAAAAAGTTTCAAGTTGCTGCCGCTTGCTGCAGCGGCTGCAGAGTTGCTGCAAAATCAGGGTCGAATTTTCATAACTCTGCTCCCAGACGTGCTAGAGACTCGTTCTAAGGATCATTCTGCGTCTTATCACGAGTAACTAATATCCTGAGAGTATGGTCGAGATTGACCGCCGTTTACATTTTTGAAACTCAAAAATCACTTTTCAGATGACAAAAGTTTGACGATTTGCCATTCCAAGGGTGATTTTTGTAGACAGGTGGTTTCGGTGCTGGAACATAGCAAAACCATCCACGAGGAAACGATCAACTTTTTAGAGCAATTGCTTAACTCTCCGATCTGTTGTAATCGACTTACGGAGGCACACTCAGTTGGAAAATTTCGATTCGCCAAGTTTGCGCTGGCATATTTATCTTTCTAACCGAGTTTCAGATCTAAAAATGAGTGACGATAATAATGTGAGGGTGGCTGATTTTTTGGCCAAGTATGGACTTAATTCGACCGCCAGAAAAAAAATTGAAGAGAATGTCTCTTCAAAATTTGGCACTCTTCAAATTGAATGTGCCTCCGTAAGTCGATTACAACAGATCGGAGAGTTAAGCAATTGCTCTAAAAAGTTGATCATTTCCTCGTGGATGGTTTTGCTATGTTCCAGCACCGAAACCACCTGTCTACAAAAATCACCCTTGGAATGGCAAATCGTCAAACTTTTGTCATCTGAAAAGTGATTTTTGAGTTTCAAAAATGTAAACGGCGGTCAATCTCGACCATACTCTCAGGATATTAGTTACTCGTGATAAGACGCAGAATGATCCTTAGAACGAGTCTCTAGCACGTCTGGGAGCTGAGTTATGAAAATTCGACCCTGATTTTGCAGCAACTCTGCAGCCGCTGATGCAAGCGGCAGCAACTTGAAACTTTTTTTCTGGGTAGCCCTCGCTCATACGTCTATGCATAAAAAGTTTGAGGAGTTAGAAAAAATCCTCCTAAGAATAATGATTCTTCAAAATAATGCACATCGATTGCGTCATCACTATGCAATAATATCGGTTATTTTTGCATTCCGTTTTATGTGGAAAATAATGGCCGTCACCCTTTCCAGATAATCTCCAAATATCATAATCTTAGTTTCGCTGGTTCAAAAGATACATAGAATTGAAAAAGTTGGCCATGACTTATGTCGGCGAGTGTAAATGCATCCGGCTGGAGGGTCATTGTTTACGTTCTTGAAGATAACAAAATTAGATTTTGATTTAGTTCCGATTTCCGGTCCCTTATCTCAGAACTGCAAAACAATCTTACTGACGTGCTATTGTCGTCGAGATGTAATAAACCTGCCGCAGGTGGTAATATGATCAAAGATCCGAGTATCCACCATCGTCTTATCATCGAGAGAAAATGGTTAATTGAGAGACACATTCAGGCTTGAGAGACTTGTGACCGTCTGACTAGCGCTAGGATTAATGCGATATTGAGAGTGTCAGACTGCACACAGGAAATAATGACATTCTGGTCAACTTGAGATAATGGGAAGTTGAGATCCCGGCAGACTCGGAAACTGTCGCAATTACCACATAAAGCACCTGCACGCGGCGATCATATAATAGAGGCAATTGGATCACCGAGTGTAATCATTTTCCCTCTTCTTCCGCCAGAGAACAGTCTCCATTTCCTGATTGGATCAGGAAGTCTTCATTCATCATCATTCAACATCAATTCACCTTCACCAGTCAAGCAGTGAACAATGTTCTCGAGGCAGTATCACAACCCGATTGTTAATGTGAGTATTTTTTTGATTATTTTTTGTACCAAATTCTACTTTTTCAGGACTTTTCTCGAGCGCTTCAAGACGCGATCACAGGTAATTTATTATCATTTTTTATGCAAAATAAACAAATATATTTTCAGTTGGCGCCTGGTGCATGAACCTCACCCTTCTTCACATCTTGTTCAAATCGACCCAGAAGATTGGCGCTTATCGATATCTTATCGCCACTTTTGCTGTATCCGATCTGATCTATACGACGGTACACTGGCTGGTGTATCCGGTATTGTAGTTTTTTTTTTAAATTTTGGAATTTTATATCTATTTATTTCATTTTAATTTTCGGAAGGGAAATGGGACTTTTCTGCTCCGTATGTCGAAGTATGGAGATACGAGACATGACATTTAGTTGATCAAGAAATTACATTTCGCGAAACTTTTCGTTGCTTACAGCAGAAACTGTTTTCAATTAACATGTCTATGGTCGAATGGTATAAATGTTTCCTGGAAATATCAGATGTAAATTCTTTAGATACCGGAAATGTACGGAAATTCCTTTCTATTGAGTGGTCACGGCATCTTCAATTCAAGACTAGGCCCAAGCATCTATTGTGGAGTGTACTCACAGGTAACAATGAAATGTTCACAAAGAATGGTAAAGATCATGTGACCTGTTTGGAAGATACAACAGAGGACAGTCATCCTCAAAAAATAAAAAGAGGAAGAGAATTCTAATCAAAAATCGAATGCGCAATACAATATTCACTATTTCAGGCTTTTCCAATCCTTGCTTCTCATTTCATCTATCGCCTGCTGGCGCTCAGAAAGTGAGTACACACGTTGCCATATTTTGAAACATAAAATATGTTTCCTTCCAGCCCGCACTCGCTCAGGAAATCCGCCAAGTTCTTCACAATCATGATCATCGTTACAGTAAGCAACAATTTGAATGGGTAAGTCGGTCAAATTCACCTCACTTTTTCTCTTGATGATCCCAATGATTTAATGTTAGTAGTGGTAAAAAAAACAGAACAATCTGCTGTTACATCACTTGTCTCACATCATTATCTCAAACATTCCAATCACCAACTAACTTCATTCACCTGCTTACAGTACCTTCATCACCTACGTGATGTTTGCTCCGGACGAGGAAAGTATGGCGAAGATCGCACCGCTCTTCGCGGGAAACGTCTCATCGCCGGTGATCCACACGTTGGAGTCGGCTGGGGAACATATTCAGGCGCTCTATTGGGTAATTTGTGGGACACCTTCTTTAATTGAAGGCGAATACATTCTGATTGTTAATTATTTCAGGCTTTTCCAATCCTTGCTTCTCATTTCATCTATCGCCTGCTGGCGCTCAGGAAGTTAGTACACTAGTTACCATATTTTGAAACAAAAAATATGTTTCCTTCCAGCCCGCACTCGCTCAGGAAATCCGCCAAGTTCTTCACAATCATGATCATCGTTACAGTAAGCAACAATTTGAATGGGTAAGTCGGTCAAATTCACCTCACTTTTTCTCTTGATGATCCCAATGATTTAATGTTAGTAGTGGTAAAAAAAACAGAACAATCTGCTGTTACATCACTTGTCTCACATCATTATCTCAAACATTCCAATCACCAACTAACTTCATTCACCTGCTTACAGTACCTTCATCACCTACGTGATGTTTGCTCCGGACGAGGAAAGTATGGCGAAGATCGCACCGCTCTTCGCGGGAAACGTCTCATCGCCGGTGATCCACACGTTGGAGTCGGCTGGGGAACATATTCAGGCGCTCTATTGGGTAATTTTGACAATTTTCAGTCAAAAATGAAGAAATTTAAATGCTAAAAAGGTTTAAACAAGAGGAGAATTGTATCTAGATTTGGAAATCTCGATTGTTTTGTTTACAGAATTTTAGATTGCATTTTTACAGACCGACGGAACCTTTTCGGGCCCACGAATCAAGAACTTGGTCGGTGCGTTTATTACGGCTGTAACGGTAGGAGGCAGCTACGCGGTGATAGTATGCTGCTCGTATCTGATCAACAAATATCTCAAGTAAGTCAAAACAAGAACAATAACAACAACAATAACAATAACAATTTGTAAGGGAGAACGCCCGCAGCACCAGGACAATGGCGCTTCATCGGGCACTGTTCCGTTCTTGCCTGTTTCAGGTTAGCAAGATAAAGTTCTACCGTAACTGATAACCACAAACGCATACAAACTAGCATTTCTGAATTAAAAACCAGTAATATTTCGACAAAAAGGTTAAAAAACTGTGCTCAATATCCTCTGTAAACCGTATTATCGTAACCCCCTCAGGCAATCTATCCCTCGATCACGACCTACTACCCGCTTGGAGTGAGCATATTCATGCCTATATTTGGTGCGTTTGTTTATATTTAATTAATTAATTATATTTATTGATCTGATAATTCTTCAGGAGTAAACTTCGACTGGGTCTCCACGCTCTGTCCCACACTTTGCGTGTCGCATCCACTATTCGACCCGCTGATATTGATACTGTGCATGTCGGAATATCGGTTGGTTAACAATTTTGCTCATCCATTTTTCAATTATGAGCAAGAGAAAACAACAATAACAAGGTATCTATATCGGGATAAATATGGATAACCAGGAAGTAGTGGTGTTCCATTTAGCTTAGATTTTGGTTCTCTGTGCATACCGGTCCAGAATTACATTCATGTCTGAGGCAGGTGCCAGCAAATCGAATAATAGACAGACATCACTATGATTACGTTAGGGAATACGAGGAGAAACATAGATAATACAACAACACAGTTGCAAACAAAAATTATTTTATGACGTAATATGTTATTCAGAGCTATGTTCCTTGGCTACCTCGGGATCGATCGTTGCACGAAGAAGCAATCAATGAGCGAAACTCCATTGCCGATGACGAGAGCTTCCATATCCCATATTCAGCCTGTATTCCCGAAATTATCTCAGACCTCACCAAGATATAATTTCTGAAATTCTAACCGCATTATCTTACCAGACATTGGCGATCTCCATTGAACTATCGATTGATTCCTTCAATGAAGAGAAAATGTATGAGACCATACTCAACATTCCTCCTTTCAAATTGTATTCGACGCGATAAACGCAAGAAAATTAATGTGTTTTCACGAAAATAAAGAAGTTTATAATTCAAAAATGGACATACCCAGAGGAAATGCTGTCCGAGGCCTCGCTATTAAGAGTACTTTCGATAAATGTCTCCTTTCATAAATGAGCATTTCGGCGAAGTTGATTACTTTCTTTCATTTTTTTTCATCTTTCTTTCAATCAATCTGTTTATCCCGTATTTAATCGCACGTTGAGATTATGTTTATCTTGTTATCTCAGAGACATCAATAATTTATTTTTCCCCTTTTCGATGGCTTCCCCTCCTACTTTTGATAAACGTTCCAAGCTATTTGAGTTGGAATCCAAGTTGGGCGAGAATGTATGTTATTTAGGAGACCTTCCACGAGAAAGCGTAGTAATGCTGTGCACGACTTTTTTGCAACCTACCCCAATATTCCGTGGGTGATGTTCCCATACCAAGGGCTGATACCTGGCCCAATATGAGCGCTTCTGGTGCACTCCCCGAAAAATGCCAGTCCCGAATCAAAAAAATCGGTTTTTTTCATCGTAAAAAAATTTCCGCTCTGAAAATTTTTTCTAATGTATTTTTGCACATAGATTACGAAAAACTTACTTATAAAACGATCCGATGCTTTTAAAAAGTCGAAAAGTGATTTTTTCGAAGTTTTTCGTCTCTCCTGAAAAAAATTTCTTCACGTAGGAAAATGCCACTATGATTTTCGAATTCTACGTGAAATACTACCCAAGGTCTGAAATTTTCAAGAAATTTTATAAATGCGCTCGGGAGTTTTTCCTCTTTGAAGATGGCGCATTCGACGGATTTTCACAAAATGGCACATACCGAGAGGGCTCAGAATGTTTGACCAGCACTTTTTTATGCCTCTAATGATGTTTTTCTGTCATTATGAACCTTTTTACGATTTTTCGTCATCAGTTTGACCATATCGGTGGACTTGACTCACCTCGATTTTTTTCACATAAGGGGGGACCCTTATGTGAAAAACCTGGTTGGTGGTCATATTGGAATAGTACCTCCGATCTAACAAAAAGTATGTTAGGGTGCTTAAAATATATTTTTATGTTGCTTTTAGTGTAATCATACATGTTATTGTGGCCAATTCCAATATGACCACCAACCAGGTTTTTCACATAAGGGTCCCCCCTTATGTGAAAAAAATCGAGGTGAGTCAAGTCCACCGATATGGTCAAACTGATGATGAAAAATCGTAAAAAGGTTCATAATGGCGGAAAAAAATCATTAGAGGCATAAAAAAGTGCTGGTCAAACATTCTGAGCCCTCTCGGTATGTGCCAATTTGTGAAAAACCGTCGAATGCGCCATCTTCAAAGAGGAATAACTCCCGAGCGCATTTATAAAATTTCCTGAAAATTTCAGACCATAGGTAGTTTTTCACGTAGAATTCGAAAATCATAGTGGCATTTTCCTGCGTGAAGAAATTTTTTTCAGGAGAGACGAAAAACTTCGAAAAAATAACTTTTCGACTTTTTAAAAGCATCGGATCGTTTTATAAGTAAGTTTTTCGTAATCTACGTGCAAAGATACATTAGAAAAAGTTTTCAGAGCGGAAATTTTTTTACGATGAAAAAAAACCGATTTTTTTGGGTCGGGGCTGGCATTTTTCGGGGAGTGCACCAGAAGCGCTTATATTGGGCCAGGTATCAGCCCTTGGTATGGGAACATCACCCACGGAATATTGGGGTAGGTTGCAAAAAAGTCGTGCACAGCTCTAGCTCAGAAGCTACGGTTTCTCGTGGAAGGTCTCTTAGGAATATTTTAAAATGAAGAAAACAGTTAAAAATTAAAATAATATCAAATTTGTTTATTTTATTTTCAGGATCTTCTTTCGAATCTTTCTGATGATTGCTTATTTTTAATATTTTCCTTTTTAGACATGTAAGTGATAAATTAATATTTTTCATTGCTCTACAATTGTTGAAACCCAACTCATTTCAGTGATTCATTAGATATCATGAAATGTATTAGCCAAAAATGATTCAACATTGCAAGCGATAGATCATGCAGGAAGACTCAAAAGGAATATCATTATGTCTTTATTGCTCCGGTAAGTACGATACAAGCTTATGGCGAAACAGTTTGAAATTTCAGAAGGCCAATAGATACATGATCTGCTTGATACCGATCGATAAAGAAGAATTATGCCTTTTCCAAGAAATATCGAACAGAGGTCAAACTACCAAAATGAAGATTCTTTGGTCGGAAGAGCTTGAACAAGTTGGTTGCATAGTAGTATGCTAATTTTAGTGATTAAATTTAAGGAAATTACCGATCCCGATTTTTTACCTGAACCATCCACGCCTGAAGCAGTATTCAAGGCTATTGAGGAAATTCCTTCGAAATATTATTGCCGACAAGCCTGCATTCAACAGGCAAAATTGCAAAGGTCGAATAAAAATGAAAATAAATATATTTAGTTTCATCTCGACGATGCTTTTGCGGATAGATTTTTGTCCACCCCACTCGGCGAAAAATTGACGACATTAGAATTATTCAACGTTGTAATCGACATTAATTTCAAGTGAGTGATTTTGAAAAAAATCATTACTTTTACTGTATTTTCTGTTCCAGATTCATCGATTTTATACTGCGAACAAAAATATCTTTGCTTACGGTGCAGAGTGCAAGTCGAAGAGTGTATGCGCTGTTTAACGAAGATTTCATTGATAAGTTCAGTCTGAAGGAAGGTCGTAGACATGGACTTTGCGTGTATCTGGCAGAAAATGAAACGGTAAAATCCCTTTTTAAGTATCTCGGAATGAATAATTCCTAAGTTCATTTGAGAGTTTAGGATCTCGAAATAAGAGCCGACGTCTTTTCATTTCGCACACGCTCACGTCACTAGACCGGGCGCGGGTGTGTGCGGAATGAAGAGACGGCGGCAGATTTCTTGTGCTTCAATGGCTTTTCTATTTTTTTTTGTTCAGTTACGACGATGGACGCCATCGAGAGCATTTATTCCGGTGCTCTGTCGATACTATAAATTCGAGTTTGAAGCAGTCGTACTAACTGTAGCGATGCTGCAAGAACTTTTATCGGTATGCGCCTCTAAAATCGGTCTGTCAGGATCTGAAACGATAGTGGCTAAGTGTTCATGAAACAAATATCTGTTATAACTAGGCTCTCATTTTGCAATGGTATCGAGCCAGAGGTAGCATGCAAAGTGAGTAGTTCGAGCGGTGTGTCGATTTGTCAATACTAATCAGCAACTCTAGATGTCGTTGGATACACTGGAAGCAAAATCTAGTTGGAAATTTCTTCTGAATAGCAACGTGGAACTGAATGTACTCAAAGCTATCAGTAATGTCACGGTAAGCTCAATTGAACATCAAATTAACAATTAATGCGTAAATTTTATGGAATATTTGATATTAGTAATAAAAACGATATGATACTATAAGCAAAAATCAAACTAAATTAGGTACTTTCTGAGGCGAGAGAAGGAGATAAAACGACGTATAAGATGAAGAAGAATGATCGCGAAAGACTCGGTTGCAAAATTACGATCACTCACTTTCTTAACGAACTGCACGATGTTGAAATGAACTTTAATTTCTTTTCTTGATCAAAGACTTTTGTTATGTTTGTAGGAAATCTATTCACAATTTATAAAGTTGATAAACATGTAACTGTAATTGTATTTGTACAATATTAAATTCAATTAAATTCAATTTTATTCAATTATTCAGTACAGTATAACAGAGAATTAGATGATGAATTTGGAATGTCTGTTCAACATGTGATTTAGTCTTGGCATTTAAAACTTAGCATCCAGGACAGCACAAATACGATGAGATTCATGCTGACGCCAACGGTGGATGATAATGTGAGCTATATATCTGTTACACAAATTTTTCGAGGAAACGAAGATAAATGTATCTTTCAGGACCTCTTCTTCTTAGATGATTATTCCCTCTTTTCGGTACTTTCTTTCCTTGATTAGTGAGTCTAAAAATACTTTTTGAAAATTATTTTACTAAAAATATATTCACAGCGACTCCCTAAACGTGATGAGGCGTGTAAGTCAGAAGATACGATCAATCACGAATGACAAGGCATGCAGGCAGACGAAAAGAGCGTATCACAGCATTGCAATCGTGCCGGTCGGTGTTAGACTTTCAAAAATAACAAAATGATATAATTGCGAAACCAACCGTCTTCTTCACTAGAGATAGATAACGTGGAATGAGGAGTGCCAAGAGTGATTTCCCTATTATATAACTAGTTATTTTGTTACTGTTCAGAGTCTGCTTTCTTTATTTTTCTGGTACCAGCGTTCTGATTCAAACCCATATATATTAAGGATCACCGCTACGGACACATAATCTGCATAAATACGCGTGATTGCGATCACTGCTTGTTCTATGAGATCTCTTTTGCGGGCAATGCAACAAAGAAGCGGCTCAAACGTGGTATGCAATACGTGGACCTGGTGAGTTGATTTTGCTTTAAAGGAGGATAGGGATCAATATCTGGCAAAAAATATTGCAAATATTAAAAAAAATTACAACACTTCTTGATTTCATCGTGCTATCAAATTTTTTTATGCTTCCTAAAAGGTTAATACTACGTTTTTTAATTAGTCCGGACATAACGAAATTCCGCGCACTCAAATCGTTTATGTTAGATTCATATGCATCTAATCAATACTTGTCTATGTTTTTCATTGTAGCCGGCTAAAATCAACTGTTAGGAAGTATTAAAAACAATGTTGGAGCGAAGAAACTCTATTTGAACGTATTTATAAGCATTTGGTGTGGTCGGGCGCCTTTTCCGACAGTCGTCAATTTCCCCATACGCGCGTACAATTTATTTGTCAAGTTTTGTGAAAAACGTAGTAGTTAAAGAAGGCGTCCCACGAACCGCGCGGGCGATTATGCAAAGTGAGGAATGAGAGAGACGGTCTCCTCATTCCGCACGCTCTCTCGCTCGTTGCCTGCTTTTCAGGGTCACTTGGCACGCAGCCAACTGATCATAACTCAGTTCAAACGAAAAATGGTGACTTGGGAGTTTCGAAAGTGTTATCGGGCAGCAGCGACCCACCACCTCACATCGAGAACTCAGTTAGCCAGATATTCGTGGGACACCTTCTTTAATTATTACCAGCTACCCGTCTCCAGTCTTCATTTGAATTGTATTTTATCCGGCAGATACATTACCTTGTATTCACAACAGCAATTTCTTTTTTTTACGTTGAAAAGATAACAGTAAAATATACAAACCCAATGGCGATGCTTATTCAAGCATGCGTAGTACGCGTGAATCCGATTGAGGGCGTGCATTCTGTAAATATTTTGTGTTCCACATTCGATTTGCCACACTTTCATCTTTAATTTTGGTTCCAGTAAGAGTCAAACTCTTGCAACACACGATGGATTCCCCTCATCATACCGATAAACGTTCCAAGTTGTTCGAAATGCAAGCCACGTTAGGAGAGAATGTATGTGATTTGCAATTATTTTATTGTTAATTTATTACTTTTACAATAAAAAAGATATGAAAAAATTCTTCAGGATCTTCTTTCGAATCTTTCTGATGATTGCTTATTTTCGATATTTTCCTTTTTGGACATGTATGCACGTCTTTATTCGTTTTTTGAACAATTTCAGAAACCAAACTCCTTTCAGTGACGCATTGGATATCATGAAACATGTTAGCCAAAAATTATATCATATCGCGAACGATAAAGGATGCAGGAAGACTCAAAAGACATTTCACTATGTCCTTATTGCTCCGGCAAGTCTGGGTATGGCTAATGGTTGGATAAATTGTCAATTTTAGAAGACCGATGGACACCAGGTCTGCTTAATTCCGATCGATAAAGACGAAATGTGCCTTGTCCATGAAATATCGAGCAGTGGTCAAACTGTCAAATGAAATCATCAAGATGATTTCATTTACACCCGATCTTGACGACGTTGGCCTCATAGTTATAGCTTAGAAAATCACAAATCCTTTCAGAAAATACCAGATATTGTGCCAACAGTCATGCCAGAAATATTATTCAAAGCGATTGAGCAAATTCCAAGCAAATACGCCTGCA
>LS487885.1:65785-91274 GCA_900490705.1 Pristionchus arcanus
TTTTTCATTGTAGCCGGCTAAAATCAACTGTTAGGAAGTATTAAAAACAATGTTGGAGCGAAGAAACTCTATTTGAACGTATTTATAAGCATTTGGTGTGGTCGGGCGCCTTTTCCGACAGTCGTCAATTTCCCCATACGCGCGTACAATTTATTTGTCAAGTTTTGTGAAAAACGTAGTAGTTAAAGAAGGCGTCCCACGAACCGCGCGGGCGATTATGCAAAGTGAGGAATGAGAGAGACGGTCTCCTCATTCCGCACGCTCTCTCGCTCGTTGCCTGCTTTTCAGGGTCACTTGGCACGCAGCCAACTGATCATAACTCAGTTCAAACGAAAAATGGTGACTTGGGAGTTTCGAAAGTGTTATCGGGCAGCAGCGACCCACCACCTCACATCGAGAACTCAGTTAGCCAGATATTCGTGGGACACCTTCTTTAATTATTACCAGCTACCCGTCTCCAGTCTTCATTTGAATTGTATTTTATCCGGCAGATACATTACCTTGTATTCACAACAGCAATTTCTTTTTTTTACGTTGAAAAGATAACAGTAAAATATACAAACCCAATGGCGATGCTTATTCAAGCATGCGTAGTACGCGTGAATCCGATTGAGGGCGTGCATTCTGTAAATATTTTGTGTTCCACATTCGATTTGCCACACTTTCATCTTTAATTTTGGTTCCAGTAAGAGTCAAACTCTTGCAACACACGATGGATTCCCCTCATCATACCGATAAACGTTCCAAGTTGTTCGAAATGCAAGCCACGTTAGGAGAGAATGTATGTGATTTGCAATTATTTTATTGTTAATTTATTACTTTTACAATAAAAAAGATATGAAAAAATTCTTCAGGATCTTCTTTCGAATCTTTCTGATGATTGCTTATTTTCGATATTTTCCTTTTTGGACATGTATGCACGTCTTTATTCGTTTTTTGAACAATTTCAGAAACCAAACTCCTTTCAGTGACGCATTGGATATCATGAAACATGTTAGCCAAAAATTATATCATATCGCGAACGATAAAGGATGCAGGAAGACTCAAAAGACATTTCACTATGTCCTTATTGCTCCGGCAAGTCTGGGTATGGCTAATGGTTGGATAAATTGTCAATTTTAGAAGACCGATGGACACCAGGTCTGCTTAATTCCGATCGATAAAGACGAAATGTGCCTTGTCCATGAAATATCGAGCAGTGGTCAAACTGTCAAATGAAATCATCAAGATGATTTCATTTACACCCGATCTTGACGACGTTGGCCTCATAGTTATAGCTTAGAAAATCACAAATCCTTTCAGAAAATACCAGATATTGTGCCAACAGTCATGCCAGAAATATTATTCAAAGCGATTGAGCAAATTCCAAGCAAATACGCCTGCAGACAAGTATGCATTCTTCAGGCAAGTACTCATAATAAGCATTGCTCAATGCTAGAAAAACATATTTAGTTTTATCTCGACGATGCATTGACGAAAAGATTTTTTTCCACTTCATTTGGAGAAAAATTGACAACGCTAGAATTATTCGACGTGGTAATCGACGATAATTTCAAGTGGGAGTTATTTAAAAAAAATTATTTTAATTTTTAACATTTCAGATTCTCTGATTTTCTACTTCAAACGAACATATTTTTGTTTACTGTACAAAGTGCGAATGAAAGAGTGTGTGCGCTTTTTAATGAAGATTTTATTAATAAGTTTAGTCTCAAAGAGTATAAAGAACGAAAGGCCCGATAAACAGAACTCGGATAGAGTCCCCCACAGGGGGGGGGAGTAAAGAAGACTACTGCAGGTAGCCAAATCACTCCCGATCACATTCACTACTCTGTGAGCCTTGCACTCGGGCCATGTATACGTTCTTTAGAGACATAGAACACTGGTCTCATACTAAGAACCATTTATTAGATACAAGAGGGGAAACTGAGCCCAGAGCTCAGGAGAAGGCCGCAGCTCTCGGGGGAGAGCTCGGACACGACTGAAGAGAAGAGACAAGGTAGGGGCGGAATCTCCGCTCCCTCTCCCCTTCCCCTGTTCCCTTTCCTCCTGTGGAGAGAAAGACCGGGGTTAGAGTGTAATCATGACTCACCCCAGCAACGTGTGGGGATGAAAGTCTGATCTTACTCTAAAAGAGTACAAAGAGGGACATAAACATGGATTATGCGTGTATTTGGCAGACGAAGAACCGGTAAAATCCTCTCTAGTTTTTTTTTGTGAATGAATATTTTCATCTCCTCGTTCGACAGTATGAATAGTCGACTTCTAAACACTGAAATCACTAGCCTGTTTATGAAAACGTCTGTTCAGTTACGAACGTGGACTCCAACGAGGGTTTTTCTTCCGGTGCTATGTCGTTACTACATGTTTAGTGTGGACTCTATCGTATTGAATGTAGCAATGTTACAAGAACTTTTGTCGGTATGAAATATGAACGAGATCACTGTTGAAAAAGGAACTCTATTGGGCATTAATAGAGCTGAATCGAAATACGAGTTATTAATTATTGTATTCATACCAATAAATTTTGACGACTTGAAAAAGTTTTCATTTCAAATTGCTCTAGCCGGTAATGCAGATGAGAAAGCTCGCAAAATTTAAAGAGCGTGTGCCTGTAATCTTCACTGATGATTAACCATAGATGGCGCTGGATACGTTGGAAGCAATAGCCAAATGGGAATTTATGTTGGATAGCAACTTGGACCTGAATGCTCTCCAACCTATCAGCGATGCAAGAGTAGGTTCAAACATATTGCTAATTAAATTAACAATAAAAATGAATGTTAATACTAATACAATAAAAGTTATACGATTGAAGAAAAAAATATACGGAATTATAGGTAATTTCTGAGGCGAGAGACGGAAGTAAAAGGACGTTGAAGATTAAGAAGAATGCTCACGATGAATTTGCCTGCAAACTTACAATCTCTCACTATCTTAACGAACTCTACGACGTTGAAATGGATTTTAATTTCTTTCATTGATCATTTTTTGGTGCTTTTTTGAAAATATATTCCTGTTGTGAATAAACGAATTTGTATGAATATCTGTTCAAATTTTGGTTTTGCTTTCTCCATTGAGTAGGGTAATGAAATTTTCTATACACAAAGTATACTTTTATTCCGCACATAAATCTATCACAATTTAGCGGTCTCTTCTTTGCGCTCAATTGAGCTTTTTGTAATTCGAACATTACTGAGCAAGAGCTTCTCCATCTGAAAATGACAATGATCAATTTGTAACAGTCAGAAGTAGAATTGAATGCACAATGTCGAAAGAAATCAATAATTGACTCATCACGCACGCTCTAATTGAGAGCACGACAAAATAAAAGTAAAACAAGAATCAGTTAAAGTATCGCTCACTCTTCCAAAGCTTATCTCGAAGCAGGCGCTCCAAAATACGGCAAAGAAGAATGTTATGACAGTAATGGAGGCCACTCGGGTGGTAAACTGGAATTAATAGTTATTTTTAGTTTTTAAAATTAGATAATACTTACAAACTCAAGGAAGTTGGAGAAATACACCTCGTCTTTGGATTGCGCGAGAACGAGTTGGATGACCTGAATTATCCCGCATTAAAAAAACCCATAATTTTTTTTCGGAAGAAGCTGCCGAGAATGAGTAACAATTGTGTCTAAATTTCATTATTCTGTATTTGGCCCTTTCAGAATTGTAATTAAACGGATGAAAACTTGTATGCCCTAAGAAAGCCCTACCGGAATGTGGATGAGGTATCCACAGTAAGACAGTCGACCCAACGGCACCCAGATGTGCCAGGACATAAAGGCATTGATTGGTCCTGAGGAAATGAATTGATTATTTGAGTTTTATTTATATTTATTTATATTTAAAATATTTTTAATAGGGAGAGATAATGTATAAAATACGAAGCATCACCTCCATATCCATAGTAGCACAGCATAGTGATCACCGCGAGCCCGAGTGCCCAGGCCGGACGTGAGAGAGCAGAGTACATGGCTCTGAAATATTAATTTCAATAATATTTTGTAAAAAAGAAAATTGCAAATCTACCTCCGAAATATGTCGATCTCTTCCCCATTAGTTTGATTATGAAGACCGAGAAGAACTGTGAGCATAAGTGAAATAGCGATTATCCAAGAGGAGAGATAGACGATCTAAATATGTCAGTTGGTGATTCATTAGCATGTATCGAGAATGAATACGCAATATTTTTGTGAAATCAATGCTCAATTTTAAGGGAAAGGTCAATTGGTCAATTAATTGGGTATTGGATTTGATAAGACATCAAAATACACAATTGGATTAGAAAACACGAACTGGATGAATTTTCATCGTCTTTCTCATCTGAAGGAACCATCCGAGTAGCATGCCGATTATGAGGACCTTGAATATTTATTATCTAATTTAAATAAATTAAAATAGAAATGCCTGGCAATGAATCAGAGGCGAATTGTACATAAGCATGTCGTAGTTTCTGTAAATAATCATTTGATTTTTACATATATTATAATAATAAAAATATTTTACTCAATATTGATCTGTTTAGGGTCAGCGGGTCCGAACCAGCTCTCACTCGCCTGAATTGTATTTCAATTGTGAAATCTTTTTTTTCTCGAGTTTTCGGCCAAGCGTGTCGTAAAGTGATTAGGAAAAGAACTGAAAATGAAGAAAAGCTTAGGATCTCACCGGCCAATGATAGTGATACACGAGAAATATATTAGTAGCTGTACTGATAGCGAAGATCGCTGCGGCTACTGGAATAAAATACATAAAAGAACTTAATTTCGTTCCAAGTATTCCCTCCATGTTTCGCCGAGTATGCGTATCACATTTTTAAAATGATACGACGGTAATTGCATTCCTACAAAAATATTCCGTGCGGCAATCTTGGCTCCTTTGGCTCCTTTGGCTCCGCCCCTTTTTACTTCGTTTTTCGCGATTTCCGCCTATTTTCACCTGTTTTCCTTAGTTTTTAATGATAAAACAGGGGTTCTGGAACGGTTTTACGCTCGTCAAGCATCAAATAATGCTTAATTAATAAATGCTTAATTTTAAGCGCGGTCAAAGTTTAATAGCAATTTCGTTACGCGCGGAACGATAAACAACTTCGCGTAAAAATGTGATACCTATGAATCCCACGAGTGGCTTGATTGCAAGTGGAATAATCAGAAGAGGAGTGAAGAGAAACATTTGCATGTCGGCAGCTAGGTACCAACTGTAGCTCAGGCACTGAAAATTTTTTCCACGATGCAAAAAATCAGACGTAAGTTTATCACAATTTAAACATAGTTTTTTTCCGATTAGTGAAGCGCGTAAAAGTATAAGAAATAAAACCTACCGGTACATCATGCATCACAAAGTTGTGCAGATACAAAATCTCCATCCACCAGGATTCCCTGAGATTCATGTTTTTATACATTGCTCTCTGCCCCTTTGCCCTGAGGCCTTCCAATAGGTTCCAAAGCCATTTTTTGGAAAGGGTACAACAATGAGGGACAGTATATTCAGATCGGTACCTGCATCTATCTCCAATCACAATCGAGTTCATGTTCAGAGGGGAGTCCCTCATCAATTGCTTTAGAACGAATGTATAGAACAAAACGAGGATGTAGAAGGCGGGTGACAATCTGAAAATGGTTATTTTTCTAGAATTATTCTTGTACTTATACTGATACTTTATTGCGTCCACACAGACAATATGCGGTAAGATCGGAATGGGGCAACATGTGGTATTCGGGCTCTGGCGAGCTTTTGAGGGTGGGTTTTGTCGCCATTTTATCATTCTCGGAATCACCTGAGAATTCGATGCGCGTAATACAGAATCCAACTGCGCATTGACACAGTTTCTTTGGGAGAGCGTTGATATGATTTGAACCTGGAATTGGAGACTTGTTGAGACGAAATATATGTTTATATTTTTGTTTACCCTTAACTTTTTGGTGCAGTCATTTCTGACACGATCTTCACTTCCCCACTACACTTACAGCCCGTTTTCGCTTTGGTCCAAAGACAAGAGAGATAAGAGCTGGAGAGAAAGATAAGAGATAAAATCATCAGGTTCACCATGCAAATGTGATCAGCACTCCAGTCATAAAGAAAAACGAATCGACGAAGAAGAAACCGTTGATGATAACTTCAGAAAGGAGATCAGTGGAGATGTTGATGACGTCGACTGGGTTGGCTGGAAGGAACAAATATTTTACTCACATTCAGTGATTTTTTTGAGATTTTTTGTTGTTAAAAGTGTCATTCTTTGCTAAATCGAGTCTCATTCATTTTGATGCTCTTTTATTGTCTGGATGAAACACATTCGAAAATGAGAAATTTGAAAATTTCTCGGGATAGCAGAAAAAATGACTCTCACCCGCAAACGCCATGTAGGTCATGTACAGATGGTACGTGACCACCCATAGCATGGAGAAGAAACGCATGCAATGGAAAGATGAGATCTGGCCTTCCTGCTACATTTATTATCGGATTTTAGAGCTTCAAATTCGTCATACATGTCATACATACTCAGCATGGACAGTAAACTCTTTAAATAACACAATACAAGAGTGTCGCTCATTACTCGCTTCACTAATAAGAAAACTCAGTCCAATGCTTTGCCTCAAGACGCTTTGCCCCTAATAGAGTGTTGCTATTTGACATATTTCTGACCTTGCTTGGCGTTTCTACTTCGAAGATGGAGGCGATGTTAGTGTACATCGAGCACGATATGAACAGTCGGTAGGCGAGGGCTGACAAAGAATGCGTAATTAAATTCGATATTTATCCAATTATGATGAGACGCTATAAATTAGTAGCATTCGTACATGAACAGATACAGTTTTCCATTTATCTCTCTTACTTTCGCTGATTGGATGCCGCTTCAGCGCCTCTCCAAAGAAGTAATCAACGATGCCTGCAACGAAGCAAACAACGAAGATGAGGCCCATCAAGGATCTGAAACGAGATAAGATTATTACATTATCTTCCACACATTCATCGTGAAGGTGATGCCACAGACAAAAATGAATCAAAACAAACACAGTAATGTAGAACCCTGCATCTAGCTCAGGTAGAGCTTCAGCGGTTTTCTCTACCATACACACGGGATTGTCGATTGACGAGCCGTTTTCTAAAATGGATGTTTCGTCAATGAATGATTAGGAGAGCTTTTTTGTTGTCAATTTAGAAAAAAATGACCAAACTGGATAGAGCTTTGACATGTGTAATATGTGTAAGATCCACAAAAAATATACCAGGTCGAAAGATGCTCAGCAATTCTGCACTCGAGCAGGATGACGGCAAACAGAAGCCAATCTCCCAGAAGAGATCGATGCCGTCCATGACTGCAATTATTAACCGATTTTCCTAATTATCACTGGTCTAGCAGTTGGGTACATTGAATAACGGTTTTTCTACTTCTCACCCCTTATCAATTACAAAAATAGAGTACGAAAGGGACGTGGAAAAGTAATAAACAAAAAATTAACAAACAATCGAGTGTAGATAAGCAGGAATTATTGTCACTGTGCGGACGCAGCAAGAAGTCTAGTGAGATTCTGAAGCGTTTAGTTGATTCGGAATTTAAAAATAAAACGTTTTTTTGCGATATTTCAATCGATATCTATGTAAATAGCTGACTTGAAATAAGCTCCTCGAAAACGCCGATCCCTTTCGGTAATTGTGAAGTCAATTGCTGTGCACTCGGAGTAATGACCCGCGAAGTAGGTGTGCCCGTTGAGTGTTCCAGGTCCTTTCTTCCCGGCCGAATCGAGCACTGTAAAGGACATTTTGAAATGCAATTCTCCGAAGAAAAAATCTTACTTGGAAGCAGCACTGATTTAATGAAGTCAGGATAAGATGCAGGATCTGCGACAGCTTTGGTGATCAAGTCCAAGTCCTTGGAATAAATTGAGACATTGTTTGGATGAAATTCACCCTCACCTCTCGACAATCTGATGAAAGTGCATTAGAAATGTCAGATTGGGCGAGTACAGCGAACATTTTCTGGGCCGGGAACTCGGGTTCGGTGGATTGCTCCCACGACAGTGGCGATTTATAAAAGTGATTCTGCAATTTCACAGCGTTTCCGTAGCGTGAATCCTCTTTATCGTCATGCAACTCACAAATTTTCCGTTGCGTTAATGAGTTTCTAACGAAAATTACCTCTAGTGATTCATATATCTCAGGCATTGCTCGTTCCTTCAAACGCATCTGCCGCAGTACAGAGCGACTGTCGAAGGCATCAGAAGGAAGAAATGTGCACAAAAACAGCAACCCTAAGGGAATCATAGTTGTCTGAAAAGGGTGACATTAACATAAAAGAAAACATGTCAAACGATTCTACAATCTTTATGCGAATACAACCCTTGAATATTTTGATATATACAACAACAAGGAAGTAAGGTTTAGAAGTGATGTGAACGATTTTCTCGAGATGATGAGCTCCAGTCATATGCCATACGCATTTCATTCTGCTTATCATTAGAACTTTACGAGTCTGGAGCACGCCATTTTTTGCAAAGGAGTGAACCCGCAGAGACAAGAGTAATCAGCACACAGGGTGTGCAATTTTTTTCTCGATCTCTCATTTCGCAATGCTCTCTCGCCTGTCAGAGAAACCGAGAGATCATTGTAAAATGAGTGATCGAAATTTTTTGAACAATCCAGATCAGCACAATAGATACACATTTTCATGAAATTGCATGAGGAAGGAAGAATCTTGCAAGTCATTAATGTCGAATTTTTACAGCCCATTGTGTTCGGTTGTATTGTGTCAGATTTTCAAGGGCTGATGACTAGACGGAGACACCTTAGCTTTATTTCGATAGTAGTCTCAGAATGGCAGTCACAATCGAATATTGTCTTCTACATCAGTACTATCGGCTCCCCATGGTTGCTCCTCTTCTTTAATGATTTCCAGTTTCTCGATTGATTTGGGCGCCCGAATTCCGCCGAGAAGAAGCTTCTCAATCTGAAAATATTTTTTTGTTATTATACCCCCTGAATTGATGAACTCAACACAATCGAAATATTTTCACGACTTTGCGATGGAATTGAAACATATTTGATTTCAGATATGCTGTCAGTTCAGAGATCTGAAGAAATGAAAAGACTACAACGAGTATTTCATTCTTCATACTCACCCTTCCGAAGCTCAGCTCGAAACAGGCGCTCCAGAACGTGGCGAAGAAAAAGGTCATGAATGCTATTGAGATGACTCGAGTGATAAACTGAAATTATTTACTTTAAAAACTGAAATAGTTATGTGATTTTATATTGAATGAAACTTACAAACTCGAGGAAATTCGAGAAGTATACTTCATCCTTCGTTTGTGATAGAACGAGTTGAATCATCTAAAAATAGGGACCACAAGGTAGATAGCCGATTTATCACAATGGGGTCGAAAGAGTGTTCAAACTGTCCCTCGTGGTCCCAATTACAAGATACTTTTTGCTGTTTGTCAATATCTTGACGCTAAGCTGCGCTAGAGCTCGAAAAGCACGCGCGAAACGTACTGGAGGAGAGGGGAGAAAGACGGGTCGAGAGGGAAGGGGGCGGAGCCTAAATTGCGTGTGTCTCTCTCCCTCCCCCGCCCTCTCGCTCGCCTCTCCCCGCTCATCTTCGAGGAGAGTGCACAAAAACAAAAAAATTGCTAAAATTCTAATTTTTTCTCTAAAATTCCTAAAATATTCGACTTAATCACTTTGTCAAGGTGCATCAGGATCGGAACACTAGAACCCCACTAAACACTGTTTTTCCAACATTACTTATCGATTTTGACCAACTTATCGTAGTCCGATCATGATGCACCTTGGGATTCTTGTGAAGATGGCTGATAGCTATCGAAAGCACTTTAGATTGTTTAATTTGGTTGAGTATTCGATTTGTGCACTCTTCGCGCAGGTTTTGATGCGATTCCTTTCCCCTCAAAGGGGGCGGAGCTTTCGGTCTCTATCTAAAAATCAATAATTGTATTTTTCACGTCTGCGTCGTTTTCAATGTTGACCTAGCGCTATGAAATGGTTTATTGATCTAGCGAAACATATCCCAATAAAATGTTAGCAGATATAAACTATGTGAATGATGCCATGAATACCGTCCCAAAACGTAATGAATATGGAAATCGAAAGAGGAATGCAAACCGGAATGTGGATGAGATAGCCGCTGTAGGAGAGGCGTCCGAGCGGTATCCAGATGTGCCAGGACATAAATGAGTTGATTGGGCCTGAGCATGATAATTTCAAGTCATCTAATTTATCTGGTATTGAATATTAGCTGTAATCTCATGCAGAGCGCAAATACGCTACTGGAAACTGAAACCCACCTCCATAGCCATAGTAGCAGGCAATCAGAATCCACGACAGTCCCAGTCCCCAAGCAGGACGATTGAAAGCGGAGTACATGGCTCTGAAATCGCATTGATGATACCCTGAGTGGTCACTATGCTTTAAAGAAGGAGTCCCACGAATCGCACGGGCGGCTATGCAAAGAGAGGAGTGTGAGGGCGCGCTCCTCATTTCGCTCGCTCTCTCGCTCGTTGCCTGCGCGGGCAAGGTCACTTGAAACGCAGCGAAATGCTCATATCTCAGTTCAAACGCAAATTGAAAACATGGGAGTTTCGAAAGTGATATCGGGGAGCCACGACCCACCATATCACATCGAGAACTCAGTTAGCCAGACATTCGTGGGACGCCTCCTTTAATTCAGTATGCTTAACCATTGATCACTGTGCATCTCACTTGAAAATGAGAATATTGAAGGGACAAAAAAGTAATTCTCACCTCCAGAAGATGTCAATCTCCGTTCCATTGGTTTGATCATGCAACCCAAGCAGAACGGTGAGCATGAGAGAGAAGGCGAGTACCCAACAGGGGAGGTAGATAAGCTGAAATTGGTGACGATGTACAGGTTTATAATTTGGGAAGGTTGGCGAGTAATTCGTTTACTTTACCTTCTTAAGTAAAGTCTTCAAAAGTTTAGTTATGTTTCAGATTTACTTCAAAGGGTCAGATAGCGAACGTGATTGCTTGTTTCTCACTGCTCGTGAAAATATGACAACTATTACCGGATGAATTCTCAACTCCTTCTTCGTCTGTAGGAACCAGCCCACGAGCATGCCCATAATGTAGATCTGTAATTTTAATTATTTTCAATTTTACATCAGACAATGTGTCTGCAACAGGTAACATCGCTCGAGAGTGTATTAGAATCTTTGAACTCAGGGGGGAAGTAGTCAAGGTATGATAATAATATCTCGAAAAAAAATTAAATTCTTACCTGGCACCGAATCAACGGCGAATCGTACATGAGCATGTTGTAGTTTCTGAAATTTTGTATAATTTTAAATTTATAAATGCTAAAAAAAATAACTGACTCTCTATTCGTCTCCTCGGGATCCGCGGGGTGAAACCAGTTCTGGCCGGTCTGAATGAGAAATTATTTTTATTGGAAACTGAGATATGTTTCAAATAAAAATGAAGATTTGCGGAGCAGCATTTGATTGTTTCTACTGACATGGCTTTGCAAAACCAAACTTTTATGTGTGTGCAAAGAGAATTCCTACATGCCAATGATAATGATAAACGAGGAAGATGTTGGTTCCAGTGCTGATAATGAAGATCACAGCGGCTACTGGAGAGATGTTTTGTCAGTATTTCGAAACGTCATGTTCAAATCCCAGTTATCCATCAGATTTGTGAGTAACGGTAGAGGGAAATAGAAGTGATTTATCTTTAATCCCTCTAAAATTGCATTTTGAGAAGGATAAATGCTTGTGTTCTAGGGGTGAATACATCCAAACGCACCGATAAATCCGAAAATCGGCTTGATCGCAAGAGGAATAATTAGGAGCGGAGTGAACAGGAAAATCTGCATGTCCGCAGCGAGATACCAACTGTAACCGAGACACTGAAAATATTTTGAAAATATCTTTTTTATTACAATGATTTTTCCACAATAAATTTCATTGTGTGTTAGTTCATGTGAGTTTCAAGTATTCACTAAAAACTCCAATTTTCAAAATCATTGATGAATTCCTCGATTGCTCTATAGAAAAAAATAATTATTTTCAAAAAAGCAAACCAATTTCTCGTGGTCAACCCAGTTGTGTAGGTAGAGGAACTCGACCCACCAGGTGTCACTGAAAGCAAAAACAATTTTATCAAATGGACAAAGTCTAACTTGGAAGAATGAGTACAGTAATGTATAGCCTTATTCGAACATCTTGCTTACCGTAATTTCACTCACCTACAGTAATCGAATGTCACGATCGGATTCATGCTAACTGGCGTGCCTCTTAGCATCTGTTTCACGACGAATGTGTAAAAGATAACGAGGATGTAGAAGGCTGGGGAGAGCCTGAATTGGTTCATGCATTTTTGGATAAATGTATCCTAATTGAAAAATTTAAGGTCGTTTTTACCTGATGAAGCACTAGAAACTCGCAATGATCTTACCTCAAAATTCGATGGATGTAAAACATCGCCCAACCGTACAATGACATTGCCTCTTTCGGTTGCTTGTTGTAGATCTTGAACCTGAAAATGCAATAGTCTATCTGAAATGCGGCTACGGTAGTGCAATAAAATATTGATCGATTTTTCATACTATTTCATCTATTTCATCTCAATAGACACTTTTTATAAATATCAATTAACAGTCGCAAATGATTGAGATTTATGTCCTAGCTCGCTAACCAGCTCACCTCGTTTACTGAACATCGATAAGGAGAAATAATCACCACAGAAATGTGAGTAGCACTCCAGACATGAAGAAGAACGAGTCAACGCAGAAGAAGCCGTTGGTGATGATTTCGGAAGTGAGATCACGAGCGATGAACATGATGTCGTCGGGGTTCGCTGCAAACTTGTTTCACTGATGATCGGAAAGATGGACAAGTGGAGGTCAGGATTGGGTGATAATTTCAATGGCAGATGCAACAATATCAACCTACTGAATTTTCTCAAAATTTGTAGAATTAGTGAAACACAATTGAAAACATCCTTTGCTTGAAACAACGTACCAACCACCGCGAGATAGCTCGAGAACAAATGACTCTGCAACACCCAGACCATGGAGAAGAAGCGAATGCAGTGGATCGGACCGATTTGACCACCCTGAAAAAGTTGGGTTTTGAGATTTTAACTTCTTTTTTTTTATAATTTTAAGCTTTTGAGCAACACACATAGGTATTATGATACAATTACCTTGGTAGCCTCCGAGACGTCGAATATGGAAGAAATATTAGAGTAGAGTGAGCAGGACATGAATAGCTGCCAGCCAAGGCCTGAATGAGAAAATGAGAAGGTCGAAATGCATCGTTACTGAGTTCAGGATGATATGATACTAATCATCATCACACGTATCTACGTTTCAGTCGCATTTTATGGTGAAATCAAATACGAAGGAATTCTGTACGGGTGAACACTTAATTCAGATGTGTTTCACAATTACTTTATATTGCAATATTCTTGAACTTGATCAATTTTTTCTTTACCGGTTCCTCAATTTAAACTATAATTTACTTACTCTTGCTGAATGACATGTGTTTGATCCTATCACTAAAGTAAAAGTCAATGAAGCCGGACACGATACAGATAGCAACGATCACTCCAGTGATCGAACTGCAATAAATATAATTATGGTCTAACTCTCTCATTTTGAAATACTCTATCGCTTCTCTGACTACCGACACCATACACGAATTTTTTGATATATTTTCTGAAATTGTGGAGGAAAGTTCTTAACTCACAGTGTAATATAGAATCCCGCATCCATGTCTGGCGTTAGATCACCCGGGCGAGTGAGCTGACAGACCGGGTTGTCGATTGTAGAGCCGGATTCTGAAATTAGAAACACCATATTTTAATATATTAAAATTTTAAATAATTTTGATTGTTCAGATGTTGAAAAATGGTGGGTCGAAAACTCTGAGCTCACCTGGTCGCAGTAAACTCGTCAATTCGGCGCTAGTGCACGATGCAGGCAGGCAGAAACCGACCTCCCAGAAGATGGGAATGCCGCCTTGGACTGTAATGAATGGGTTTCCTGTGGATACTTAACCAATTTCACTACTGAATACCCGACCTTATCTGCGAACTACTGTAAAATCGCCTTGATCGTGGAAGCAACTTTACCTTTACCTAGTTCTACCGAATGACGAATTGCCTTTGCCTTGCCTTCAACTCCCTAAGAAAACGGTAAATTTTTACCAAAAATATAAGGCGTTAAAATATCTTTCCTTATCACTCACGCTTGTGTAACTTTTCGTATTATTATTCCCTCTTTCGATGATTCTAATCATACATTCTGATTCAACTGGCGCATGAACTACCGGTGAAACTCACATGGCAGAACGACGTTGCATGAGTTATTGTTGGAGTTTGGTCGGAAGAACGGGTCGATATCGATACTGCAACAATACAATTTTTATCAGTCAAGAACATGTTCACGTACTAATATGAAGAGGTATGATTATAGTGTGGTTATGGGATTTGCAATAACGCAGTTTCCTAAACAAAATATCCCACCAAAAATTATAAATCTGGGAATATTATGCCCTAAAACACAATGCTTTATCGGTGGGCTGGTTTTCTTTCAAGATCGGGCTAACTAATTATATCCATGAAATACTAATCACTAACCGAAAGTACTGCCCTTTGAAGTGTCTTTCCCTCCCCTCCACAGCGTAGTCAACAGATTCGCACTCGGAGTAGTGCCCGGCGAAGTAGGCGTGGCCACGGAGAACGGCCGGTCCTCTCTTGCCATTTGAGTCGAGCACTGAGTGGGGAAAATAAATATAAATATCGGAGATATATATTAATCAACAATACCAAAGATGAAGAAAAATCAGAAACTCACTCTTGATTAACGCCGATTTAAAGAAACCCTTATTCGCAGAGGGATTGGTTACTGCTTTTATCATCAACGTGAGATCCTAAAAAATGTTATTTGTAATAATGGATTATTAGTTGAAAAAGCACCTCTTTGCACTCCGTTGACATCCCCTCGAGTGCATTGTTCTGTGAGACTATAGAGATAAATTCTCGAGCGGTGAACTTCTTCTCGTTGGCTTCTTCGAAGGAGGAAAGATCGGCATCGGCCTGAAAATAACGAATGATGGCAGTTTTCGAATAAGAAATGAATTTCACCTCTAACAATTCGTTGAAAAATTTCTGCGTCGCCGCTACTCGCTGCAGAGCTAGGCGACCATCGAAAGAGATTGTGACAGCGAATAATATCCAGAGAGTAAATACACCTAGCCAGTGCATGTTCTGAAAGTGGTTATTTCCAGCGCCTTTATTTTCGAGAGTGCATCGCAAAATTTGCGCGAGGTTCTTATCAAAATGCAACCACAATGTAGCGGCCTGATCAATTGCCAGTTTTGCTCGCACCCGTATTTCGATTATCACTTGTATACTGATCATCGATAAACGGAGACAGTCATTTGGGCTCAAACGACAGATAATCCAATGAATGAAGCGCTCCCCATTTACACCCGGACTCTATGCTCCACTCAATGGGAATTGGTGGCGTTATCAGCGAAAGAATCGGAGAGATCGCTTTGTCTTCAAGACTAATCCCTTGCACGGAAATGCTTTGCGCGACGTTGTGCAATACATTAGTGATCTTCTGGATTAGAAAGAACACGAAAATCACACTCCATTCATTTTGCTTACTAAGGATGAATTTCCAATCGAAAATGGGATCACAAAGAAATAATTGCGTGGAGCCATAAAGCAACTGTATCAAGAAATAGTAATTTCTAAAACGTTTTAGATAGAATTTATATGCAATTTCTAACGTATATTCTTGTGATTTATCACCGATTCCCGTTTTTTATATCTGGAAATTCTATCATGGGAGCTCCTTCCATTGAGCGACTCCGTGAAACACGCAATCTGATAAGAGAAACGAGCAACTACAGAATATGTGTATAGTCATAATTGCGATTCATGGTACGTTAGATCAGACTATTGGTTGTTTTAAAGGCGTGCATCTTCGTGTAACAGTCATCATCGAATTTCGTGGAAGTGTGCCTACATTTCAGCCCAAGTATTCGCCCATCAATACATTTTTCAAGACCACACTTCGTAGGGTCATCAGAAGTTGAAGGAGATGCATTGTCAAGGGCAATCAGCCAATACCCACTGGGATCGCTCATATATAATTGGCCAGAACTACTGTCGCCCGTTCCTCGGACTCCAGGGAATCTATGACTTCACTAATCTGACGTTCTGTACGCCAAGATGATCGCCCCTCTTCTCCTTCTTCTCCTTCCTGTCGCTTTCGCTAACGACACCTTCATCTCGGACGATGAGCATCCCATCCACGAGCACTGCTCGCTCTGCCCGCCGCCGATGACTTGCACCCTGATGAAGGGTAGCAAGGATTATGTAACGTGGGTTTCATCATAATCATTTTCAGGATCTACCATTAATTTGTGTACTCGAACGTCGCGCATGTCGGTAAATGCTCTTCTCATTTTCAAAAAAATCTCATTTTCAGGTGTAAATGCTCCTCAGAAGATCCTAAGTTCCACTCACCTGCCCTGCCGAGTAACTGGACTCATGGAGAATTCGATCAATTGCTGGACCGGGTCCGTGGCAAACTAAACAAGACCTTCATGATATTCTGTGAGTAAAACTAATGCTACACTAGCCTTGTTTTTTTCGAAAATATATATATTAAAGTTATTATATTTCTAAGTGTCATAGTCTTCACAAATATTCATAATCGAGATGAAGTTGAAAAATACAAAACAAAAAATATAAAAATAATAAACAATATAATTACAGATCACGAGAATCACGCCGGCGACGATACGAGAAAACACGTTCAATTCCTCGTCAACCTTGATCATGTAAGTAATTTTTATTCTAAAATTGTTATGTTCACGCGATCCACGACGATGTTGCAACAATGTAGAAGGACATAGAGATCAGTTTTTACTGCAATCATACTTGTCCACGCCGGCGGCGACCCCATGTATACATGGCATACATCCGCCACGAACATGATCAAACAGAGGTCGCCGCCACGGCTGGACAGGTATGATTGGACAGGTATGATTTTGTGAGATGAGAAAAGTGGTTCCAAATTTCGAAGATCAACAAGTATTTCTCAGTGCTACGAACAGCCCGAATTGGACAACTTCAACCGAAGCGCGGTACACATGGCGCACTTGCTTATTGCTTACGAGGTGATTACGTTCACAAATAATCCCTGAAGTCTCAGACACAGAAATGATCCACAAGCACTAAGCTATGTTCGTAATGGTTTTTCGGTTGATTTCGGTGGAGGTCCATTTCACCGAAAAAAAAGTTGTCAACTGAGCAAAGGTTGCTCGGTTTAATGATCATAGTCGCTGAGCAGTCTAATTTTTATTCAGCCGGTCTTCCCGACGTCGTCTTCCGGATTCGCCGTGCTTGTAATATTCATTGTTCTTCTCGTCGCTGGTGTCATCGCTGGACTCGGTTATGCTGTCTACCATCTGAAGTTCAAAAAGAAGCCTATCGACGATGCTACGGTGACATTGCACGTGTCAAATGAGGAAGAGTCAGCAAGAATTGCATTTCCGAATCCGTTGTTTGACGCACTCTCATTGGAATGATGTTCGTTCGTTTGATCTTACGAGGTTCCTATAGAACGAATTTTTGGTTAAATTGATTTGATCATCTTCAGGCTGTGTTCTTTCGTTGTCATACTTTTTTTTTAAATTTGCGGTGATAAATAATTCAATTCAGCTTGTCGAAGTAAACCTATTATATTTCATTCACAAGAGAAATTCCCCTTGGCATGGCTTCTTCATAAGCAAAATTCTCTCATCATGGCGACAGTATATCCCCGCTGGCCCAGTTTCCTCGTTGCTAGTTGTATCAAGCTCAGTCACTCATTCACCAGTCTTCTCCTCGTCCGGGATGACCCTTCTCCTTATCCTCTTCATGCTTCCTTTCTCTGCATCTTCCTTGGGCAAAAAGGGCCTAGTCGGCAATGAGGAATGCCGCTTCTGCCCTCCCAGCATGCAATGCGAAATAAATTTGGTTCAAGTACTGTAAGTTTTTTCCTCAAAAAGATATTTAGGTGGGATGGAAGCTATATTAAAAATTAATAAATATCTCATTCCAGTTGTCAGTGCACAGAGTCCGAACCGAACCCTCGGTTCCACGTTCCGGAGGAATTTTTCCCCGCGGAACTCGGCAGAAGTCTCATCGTCCTTCGCAACATCCTCAACCAAACATTTTCCATTTTGGGTGCGCTTACATACGATTTTTTTAAACATTATTGGTAATTGTTACTTTGTACTTGACCTATGCCTCAAAAAATAATCTCAGATGGAAAAGAAGAGACCAAATCGCTGGATGCTGGTAACGCCACGACTGTTTTCCATTTCGACATGAGAATGTGCTATGACATGCACACCGCCCGCATTTATAACCACAGAGTTCTGCACATGCTGAAGCTGATCATTGCTTACAACGACGAGCTGAATCAGGTAATATGATATGTTTTTTACTGGGAAACTTAAGTCAGGTTTAGTTTGTATTCGAAACTGATAAGAAACGAAATATTTCTCTTGAATACCAAGGCCCCGAAATGTCTATCATTTTTCCAGGAATCGCTCGGTTTCGGCGGAGCCATCCTAGTAATCGCTCTGGTTCTTTTCGCCCTCATGGTCGGATACGTCGTCTATCGAAGAAGACTGATGAACAATTCCCCAGTATTCCTGACCGACGGTGAAGGACCCCTGGATGCGGCGACCGATGCAGGGAATGAGGAGAGAAATCGAGAATCGACAGGATTTGAGAATCAATTTTTCGATCTTGATGCGTAGTTTTCATATTCGCTTTCGATGTGGTTGCACTTTTATCACGAGAATTTCTATTTTTCCGATAAATAATTCAGTCACATTGTGCTGTTCTGATGTGCTGGTGGGGCAGAGGAGGGAGAGAAATGTACTTCAGCAATGCCACTGGGTAATTTTTAACTAATACTCTTCCAATTCGGCGGTCAAAGGCGGTATTTCCTCTTTTATCTAATAACCATACGCTAAATCGGAAGGCCCCAATCCCTTCCGATCTCCTTAGAGCTCCTGCTGGTTCGGAATATTCAATTCATCGTATCATTTATCAGTCAACTCTCTCGTCTGAGATGGTCTTCATCCTGCTGCTCCTATCGCTTCCTCTCTTCACCACAACTCGCATCTTGCCTGAAACGAGCCCATTCTGCCCCTCTCGCATGCGGAACGGTTCGCTTCTCCGGAGCAGCATAGAGTGAGTTGAATTAAGTTAAGATCGTTCAGTATCACCTGGGTTACAAATTCGGAAATGGAATAAGCTTGGTATTTCCGACTCCTTCCACCGCTGTTTTTTATTATATTTTCCTTATCTTTAGCCAGACAGCTAGACTCTAAGGTATAGTACCGATGCGGAATGTGCTATACACATTTAATAGCATAAAATCTTTTGATTTTTTTCAGACACGAGTGTTCGGAGGGCTCATTTGCAAGTGATATTAGGCTGAATGCCATTTTTTACATGTACCCTGCCTCGTTTTTCGAGGAGCGTTACGGTATCGTCGAGGAAATATCTCGATGTCTGAACAAATCCGTCGAGCTCGGTAAGAATTCTATCAGGGCTAAGAATTTTCATTTATTTCCGGTATAATTTAACGGTAGACCAATTCCTGAACAGAAAAATATTTTTGACTTAATTTCAGAATCTACGTACACTGCCGATCCTATTATGTTCACAGTGATCCGTAATCACGTTGAGATCACCGAAAATAATGTTCATCTGCTGAAGAATCCTCCGAAGGCGGTCTCCGCTAACCTCCGCATACTAATTAACGAGTGCGACCTCAATGTTGGGAATTCGGAAGAACTAAAGTACTTCTACGTAAAAATGACGTGGCGATTCTTAGACGAGGTAAGACCTAGGGATAGAATATTATTGACGATTAGAAACGAACTTGATAAATAACAAATTTTTTTTCAGGCGCAAAGTGCTCGAACCTTATCCTGGTCCACAATGAAGTTTAGCCATGAGCTGACCTTGGGAGGACTCGTTTTTATTATCCTCATGATTGTCTCAATGGTCACCTCTCTGATCATCATTCGAAAGAACAATACGGAGATGAAGCATGTAGCAGTGCGAACAATGAGGATTCAAATGGTCTAACTTGCACACCATTAATTTGTTCTTCTTTTTCCTTCTTTTTTTTCGATTTGTTCAACGGATAAACAATTCATCTTCAATCGATCGACTCGCGTAAACAACACCACTTTTCCCATTGTTTATCTCTCATTCATCAGTTTAATGTGCACCCCTCACTCTTTCCATCCACTCAATCCAGCCTTTCTTTCGTTAGCTTCATGGACTGTTTTTCTTGTCTATACTCGGTTGAGGAGACAACCTGAAGGAAATCTTTGGGTACGTTGAATACTTACTGTTTTTTTTTGCATAGATATGGTATTTTACAGACGGTCTTCCATCTCATGATCTGTTGTACAATCGTACGTCAAATCGGCGCTTCACTTCACTATTACGATGGTTTCATTTTCCATTGTTATCATGGAGTACCTTCTAGGGTTTCTCATGTTGCGGAAAGATTGATTGAAGCCGGGCAGAATGTTGAGGCGATCGTGGTTCAGGTAAGATCGATGCTTTTTCGATTTATTTCACCATCGCAGATTACGCTACTACTTCAAATAACAAAAGGACTCTGTCAGACAATCCGATTAATTACTCTGATTTTAACGATTCTCGTAGGATCCGTTTTGGTATGCCTAATTCAATAGATTCAAATACGTCCGCAATTTGAAGACACTCCCGCTGTTCATGAGTCGATGCGTCATCTATTCCAACGTGTCAGGTCATTGCTGGTTCACTTCGTTTCTCACCGGTGAGCAGTCCTTTTTTTATTCAGTTATTTCGCTCGATGTAATATTTAAAGCGAATCTGTTTGGAAGATAAGTAAAAAAAACGTATTAAAACGTATTAAATCTTTTATTCTTATTTGTTTTCCGGACAACGTGCGAGCGAGATTCACTATGCTGATTGGAATGATCACCTTGCCTTCTATGAGGTAATTTTTTTATCACTTTTCATCGATTTAATTCTCACCTTTGAGTTTACTGACGACCTTGCCAACACTGTGCAACTTCTGAATATTTTCTTGTGCATTTTTGCCATGAAACAGCTAAATCAATTCAATCGCCCAGGTTATTGCTTTCTAAAAGAACTTCGTAAAATTCCGTTTCAGAATCGAAAGAAGACCTCTCGTCTCTGAAAGTTATACTGGTCATGCTTATTCTATCATCTCCAAGATGGATTTTACATCATTCCACAATAGGAAAACTATTAGGTTTGAACTTGAATCCATTCAGCAAAACATCAATGTTTTCCAGGGACTCCTTTTCGTGGTTTCGTGATATCATCAGTTGTCAAAGTGGAGCAATGGTTCTGGGTTGCCATTCCGGTGATAATTGTAGGAGCGATTGAATACTTTCATCGATTGGAATCACACCGGGAGTCGTTTTCTCTAGTGCAGAAGTCGATTAAATCAACGAAGAAAGTGGGACAAGTGGAGCTGAAAAGGCATATTCAAAAACCGGATTCATGTGTGTTCTAAATGAAGCAAGTGTTAGAGTAAATTGTGGTCTATTATTTTACGGATAAAGTTTTCTTTCCTTAGATTTACCACGGTGATATTCTGTGCTATTTACTATTTAGGACTGAGCGCGTTTTCATCTCACTCAATCATTTTTTCACACACTTTGGTGCGAATATTCAGAGTTTCCTGAAGGACGGAAATGCGATATAAAAGGCGCGAAATGTTGAATCATCGACGCCACAACTATTCACTTATTGTCCACTTGATTTATCGAGTTTTTTGTTATTTATTTTTTAATTCTAAATAAAAATACCCAGGCTAATGGAGGAAGCAACGGAGAAAGCCATCCGATCGTTTGCGCAGGAGCGTAAAATAATGATGGCTGCATTCTCGTACTGCTCCACTTTCGTCATTTGCTTCATTACTCTGATCACACTTCCTTACGACAGAGTAAAGTTCACTTGCAAGGTGGGGCAAATTAATTCTCCGGCATAAAAAAATAAAAAATAATAATAATAAATCACCTCAGAACATCGCACTCTGCCTTGCCCTGATTATATTCGATTTCGTCATCAGTGGATACTTCAAGAAGATCGTTCACGTTTCCACCCATCTAAGTACGCTTTGAGATAACGATTAGGGATGTCGGGATGTCCAAATCAATATTCCTTCAATTTTTGCGTATAGTATTTTAACGATTTTCGGAACTTCTTCTTGATGGTTTTCAGGGTTCCCTTATTGGAAATTACTTTCCATTAACTCCTCATTCTCCACACACTCTCGTCACGAGAGCAGTCTAATTTCATTGTTCGCTTTTTGGAATTCCGGAAGCACTTTCCGTCAAGAGACCCCTAATGGTAACTTTTGCAGGCGATGCGAATCCAATCGTGAACTTCGTCTCTATCATCACCATTGTTGCGGTTGTAATTGCCGTTCCATTCGCTGTCTACTTTATTTTCGCTTCTTATTGCGATTTCGACTATAAAAATGAGAAGAAGGTATGAACTCTACTTTCGAATACAATTTCGACAAGCTTCTTTTTATTTTTTTAATGAGAATATAATATTATAGGAGATTCATCTCTACACGATCATCGGTGTATACTATTGCGTGTGGTATTCATCATACGCGATTCTTAACTTTGTATTGATTGTTTTCGATTTGTTGAGCATGATTTTTACTCAAAATGCCGTGTTCATGTTCATCGTTAATCGTATCAGCTTGGAGGTGAAAAACAAAATCAGCAGCGATTGGCCTGAGAGGTTAGCTTATCTGAATCTGATTGTAATGAAATCTTATTTTTCAAAATCATTTTGGGTAATATCAAGCTCTAATTATAAACTTTTCAGAACGTCAGTTCCACCTGACACTGCTTGGTCTCGGAAGGTTATGGTTAATTTTTTCTCTTACTTTTATTCGATAGGCATCAGCCTCGTCGCTCTGATTGGCATTTTAGGACCAACGATAAAGTGTGGAAGAAAGGTAAGGAGTCAAATCGCTATTGTAAGGCACCGCAAAAAGGTTGCATTTATACTAAAAAGAGAATTATTAGCACATCTTGCAATATTTCAGATGTATAAGACATATTTTCAGAATATGACCATTTTCGTCATTATGTTTGCGATAGACTGGGTGGCCAGTGGTATTTATAAAGAGTTGATACATGAGTCGAGACTGTTCGGTAACTTGCCCATTGAGCCTTTTTTACTGACCCTTACTGACCCTTACTACTGACCCTTTTGCCTTATTACTTATTACTACTTATTACTATTACTTATTACTATTACTATTACTTATTACTTATTACTTATTACTTATTACTATTACTTATCCTTATTACTGACCCTTTTGCTCAGGAAACGACAACAAACTTCACTTCATTTCCTTCTTTTGCGGAGTCTTCATTGCACTTTTGGCCTCCGTTGGCTACACTTCGTTCTTTCTCGGCAAATATGCGACTGACACCAACGGCAATCAAGTATCGTATATATTTTGTGCAAAAATCATAGCCATTTTGGTGATTTTTAGTCAATCCACGCGTTCTTCGGAGTATACTGCGCTGTGTGGTACATGATGTACTCGATTCTGAACGGATACTTGATCGTTGCTGACTACTTGAGTGTGAAGATGGTGGAATCTGATTTCATCTTGAATATTTTCGGAATTATCTCTGACAGAGTGAAGGAAGATTGGAGCGTCTAACTATGAATCTCATATAGAAGCTCACGCAATGTCGATAAACCGCTTTGAACGTCTTCCCGATATTGATTTTTCTAAAGCCTGATGTGTGATTGATATTCTTACATGAGCCTGTTTAATACCAGCATTTCCATAGGTCAATGCATTCACAATAAAAGAATTTTGAAAAGAACGCCATTCTTTATTCGGAGAATATTAATCTATCTGACTGTCAGATTCATATTAAGGTAGGAGCGATGACAATCGATTTTGTTAATCTTCCTAAGCATGTCATTTTCAAAATATGCCGATTATTAGACGACATGACTATTCTTAGAGTGAGAGAGGTAAATATTTTGAAATGTTGAATACTTTGATATATAAATTCATCTCTGAAAAAATATTTACTAAATTAACATTCCAGATATCTAAACAAGCAAAAAATCTTGCCGTATTATCTATTTTAAATGGTCGACAAACAGAAATCTATAATATTATGTTTTTTGGTGTAAGTTTAAAATAAGGAGTAACAGGAAAGAATTCCGGATACTCCCACCACGAAATCCCTAGAATTTCTGTAGTTTGCATATTCTTGTACATCGATTCATATTTCGTCACACAAACAATTGTGTGTGATTCCACAATACATTTCCCCCACAATAGTTAGGACCCGTTGACAAAAATGTGCATTAAAGCTGGCTTCTTTCTTATTTTAAAATTGTTTTTAAAATGAGCTTCCAGAGGAACGAAGATTCTGTACTCGCATGTTACTTCGCACATCGCAAGGACTACATTGTGTGGAAGGATTGTCTTCTTTTCACTACGGTCAATAATCCGGACGCCTATGTTATTCCTGATGGTCAAAACATGGTGAGCGGCTTTATTCTCATTCTTTACCCAATCAGTGAGCATTAAGAGACGTTTCACGAGAGAACGTAGCTTTTGGGGACGGTCGACGGATGACTTTTCTGCAACCTACCCCAATATTTTTTTGGTGAAGTCACCATACCATATGCTGATTGCGGGCCAAAAATTAAGAGTTTATATGAACTCTCCGAAAAGTTACAGGCACGTCCAAAAAAAAAGTCGAGATTTTCATCGTTGAAAAATATGCGTTCTGAAAGTTGTGACATATGTAATTTTGCGTGTTGATTCCGAAAATGATACTCTGGAAAGCATATGATATCGATAAAAAGACGAAATCTACGATTTTCATCGATTTTTATCATTCCTGGAAAATTTTTCTCCCCCTAGGATTTTATAACCTCGATTTTCGAAATCTACGTGAAAAACTACTTAAGTCGTGAAATTTTTAAAAAATTTTACCGATGCGCTCGGGAGTTATTCACCTATGAAGAAAGCCAACCACACCTTTTTTCACAAAATGGCACATGCCGAGAGGGCTCAGGATGTTTGGCCAACAGTTGTGTATGCCTCCAATGATGTTTTTTCATCATAATGAACCAGTTTACGATTTTTAGTAAACAATTTGACCTTATTTGTGGACATGACTCACCTCGAGTTTTTTCACATAAGGGTACCCCCTTATGTGAAAAACCGGGTTAGGGGTGAGGTTGAAATATAACCTCCGACCCAAGAAAAAATATGTTAGGGTACTTAAAAATTAGTTTTATGTCACTTTTAGTGAAATCATACATGTTAATGTGGCCAATTTTATATTGACCCCAACATGACTTTTCACATAAGGGGGGACCCTTATGTGAAA
>LS487885.1:91515-107905 GCA_900490705.1 Pristionchus arcanus
GAGAAAAATTTTCCAGGAATGATAAAAATCGATGAAAATCGTAGATTTCGTCTTTTTATCGATATCGTATGCTTTCCAGAGTATCATTTTCGGAATCTACACGCAAAATTACATATGTCACAACTTTCAGAACGCATATTTTTCAACGATGAAAATCTCGACTTTTTTTTGGACGTGCCTGTAACTTTTCGGAGAGTTCATATAAACTCTTAATTTTTGGCCCGCAATCAGCATATGGTATGGTGACTTCACCAAAAAAATATTGGGGTAGGTTGCAGAAAAGTCATCCGTCGGGTAGGTACGTTCTCTCGTGAAAGGTCTCTTAAAAAGACTTGTTTAACAAGACCATGGGACTTCGTAATTAAAAGCCGTATTCTCCATCACAGGGTTCTCATTCAGGCCCTTGATATAACTATGTCAGAGGAAGAATTTATTACCAAACTGGAGCAGCTGAAGCCACTCTTTCGTAAAACAATACTCGGAGAATTGCGTATCGTGAGCGGCTCAACTAACATCATTCGGATGTTCTCAAACGTTCTTGAAGGAGCGCATCTTAATCATCTCGCAACATCTACTTCTATTTCTGACAATGATCAGTGAGTTCTTTAGTTGAAATAAACTGAAAAACATATTTTTAGAAACCTTTGGCTCGATTTTCTGCGAAGACTAGCCGGGATTACCACGTTTTCATGCAATATTCGTGACTTTTCTAGTCGTAAGTTTGGAAGTTACCAGTTCCCGATCTGTCCCTGTTTTCAGAAAACGTGAGATGGTTAATAAATATAGCAGACGTTGTTGAGAAAATAATACTGAGTGGCTTCGAGACTTCTACGATATCTACGATTCTCTCTGGTATGTCGACTTTAATGCGGAAGAAATGTTTGCAAATTGAAATGTGCACGCAATATTATCGTGATATTTCCATGGTCGAGATCGAAAAAATCATCAAGGTTGTACTGTTGCATGCTTTATTTTTAATATAATACTTTTTCTAGCACCTCAACTTCATAGGCAAAAAATGTACACTTCGACTAATGTATGAAGATACGAGTCTAGATGGGCAAATATTCGGATACTATTGCGTGCAAAGGGACTTGGACTATGAAATATCGATAAAGCACTTGGAACTGTGATCTCTCTATAAAAATCTAATATTTTTTCACTATCACAAATTTGGATCATTCCTATGCAATATTTATGTTTGATTCAATAAATTGTATTTTTTATTTTATCATATTTTGATTTTTATGATTATTCTTTTGCACTATTAATGAAGTTATTACCGATTTTTTAGCCTATTAAACATCCGAAAGTTCTACATTCTGAGTGATTTGCGGGGTCGATCGTTTCTTGGCAATATCGTAAGCGAATATGATTGAAACAGTGAGAAATGTAGCGATGACAGCGAAGTCATCAAGCCACTCGCCGACAAAGTACACCTCGTGGATCGAGTCTGTAAATATATCTTGTTTCGGAAATCTCAAAAATACTCTACTCACGCGGTATTTTCTGCAGAGCATGCACAAAAATGTAGATGGTCTCATAGGTGAGAATAATTTGAGGGAAGTACGAGGAGCTCTTGTCTGAAATATGTGCATAGCCGTATTTATAGAGAGTTAACGGCAGAAGGCTCATCCCAATCTCGAATATGCCAAACTCCCTTGGGCATTTCTTCCAAAGAACCTTTTAAAAAACTTTTTTAAAGAGAAAAAAGGAATATTCGGATCACCTCGAATAATCATTCGCACGCAAATCGAGATATTGAGTAAGCCAATGGCGGCGATGATAAAGTTGCCGCGCTGGAAAGGAAAAATATAAAAATTCCGTCCACAATCACTGCGATTTTACAATATCCACCTTTGATGTAGTACACCAATGATGACTGTAAATGCTTCGGCTCTCATTGCGAGGTCAGACAAAGAAGAGCTAACAATTAGGGTGCAGTACTTACTACCATCTGCTCAAACTCGTAGTCGCCGCACAGTAAGTAGATCTGAAATCACTTAAAATTCCCAAGTTAGACAATTGATTTCATTCTGTAACGATGCCAAATAATAAACATAAGGCGATCATAGTCACGTACCGGATACACTGCAAGCAGAGTCGGAATCCCAAAACTAATCGCTCGATTATTCTGAGACGGCTCTAGCCAATGATTCAATAGAAGGGCCTGAAAAAATTTAATTAAAAAAAAATTATTTAAATAATATAATTCACTAACCAGGGTCACTTCATGGTGCGCGCCCTGCAGGAAGAAGGCGATGTTGGATACGATGTATTCCATCTGGAATTTTTTCAATGAATGTTGTGCATTTCTTGAGGATTCTTTGATATAAACTAGGTAAATGTGGCCGTTGCATCGTCCAACATTTTTAACAAAAAATCAAGAGCTATTTTCAAAAACCTGAAAACCAACTCCAGATATACTAAAATAAATAGCCCACCTGATCAGAGCATTGGAAGCGGCCGAATAAGTAAAACAACTGGAAGAAAACAATCGCCAATTGCACGAGAAGAATGAAGACGAAGTTGCGCTGAAAAAAAATTTTTTTTTTAAATCATAAATATTTTTCCCAAATCAGCTCAATATCACCAGAGAAATCTGCACATTAGGATTTTGAATATTTTTGAGAGCATAGCAAATATTGATTATTTGCTCTTAGATATACTTGAAAATGAAAATAACACACCGCATATTGTCGACGAAGAACGGGCGAGTAGAAAATAATCCATATTAGAGTAATCAGCAGGCCCAAATCCAGCATTTTATGGTAGTCAATGAACGAATTATCCATGCGGACCGTGTTCACCATGCAACGATAGCCATCTTCCTTCATTTCACTGGAGAAGCTATTGAATTTTTAAAAAAGCAATTATCATGAAAATGTGTCAAATAACAGCAGTTATGATCAAGTTGTCAAGTAATAAGGAAATTCGTAATTAGTTAAAAAGGAAATAAACGTCCTAATTTGCCACCTCACCGTGTTGCGTGAAAGATAGAAATCGCTTCGTTTATATTATGTGCCCATCAGATGAAGTAAACAGACTCGACCGAGGTGTGATAGAGTCTTCTGTCACAGCGTTTACTATTGGATAAGCAGAAACGTAGTGAATACGCTAAGCGGTAGGAAATTATCGACTTGTGAGACCCAAAAAAACATTTTAAATGTAAAAAAATGACATAAATTGTATCAGGAACATTTTTTTCACGGAATTTATTTCGGATTCAATTCAACAGACATCGGCTCTGACTTTCTTTTCGCTCTTGCAACTTCGTAGGTAAATACTATTGCTGTAAAGATGAAAATGGCCAATACTGCAAAGTCTTCGGCAATGAAGAAGAATATCTGACTCCTGACTGAAAATTAAATCACTTATTCAAAAATCTATTAAATTATCATTAATTCTCACGAAAGGTCGCGTCCAATATGTTAGCTGATGTTCGAATTAGTTCAACAGCAACTACGAGTTGGGGAAAAAGTGAAGTGTTTAAACCTTAATTTATTTCAGAGGTAGTATAACTTCTCTGCACAATTTCCTGGTTACCTTTTACAATGATAAAGATAGCTAAGACGATGTTTACTGACCCAGCCGCAGCATTAAACCAATGTGACGGCTGTGAATGCAGTGTTAAACTGTATTTTCAAAGTAGCTATGTAATTTGTTATTTTGACATAAATAAAATAATTTAAAATTGACAAAATAACGCTTACCTCGTGATCATAACGCATCAACTGTTTGTATGCCTGAAAAACATTTATTTAATAGGTTATTTGTTAATCAAAAAAAAGTAAAAAAGGGCAAAAAATAAATTATATCCGAAATTAGTCCGAACAGGAAACGTACGGGATGTATTGCCAGAATTATGGGAATGCCAATTGAAATAATCTTATTCTTTCTCGACTTTTCCAGCGAATACCAGAGTAGCAGACCCTGTAATTGATAACGCTGAGAGTCGTTTAACGCGATAATTTACCAAAGTCACACCATGCATCACGTCCTCTAATAGGAAAGAAACTGTGGAAGTAATTTTACCAAATACTGGCATTCCCCGAGCCTTTAAAGAATTGCGATCTTATTTCGAATTGACTCGAATTAATGCAATTTCAACCTCAAAACACTGTATCTCATGAACAATCGAACTGAACGCAATGTGACTTGTAATAGCTGCCGAATCGAGTATCAGTATAATGGCGTAGTTGTGCTGAAAAACAAGGTTTCATTTTTATTGACTGAAATTTTTTCAAGCAATCCTCACCAAATAAAGTCTTCGAAGCGTTGGTGAACGGTAGATACACATGATTAGTGCGAACAGAATTGCCACATCCAAGAATTTATGATATTTAAAGTAAGACCTGTCCATTTCAAATTTAGTCCAGATGCAATAGTACAGCGGATGTGTCATGACGAACAGAAAGCGAATGAATGATGAGTGGCTAGCTTATATTCACTGACTGTTGCATGCAGTATAATCAAACAGCTCATCTTCCTCCTACTCATTTTTTGAACCCCAAAGTTGTCACGGCGATCTTCGAATTGAGAGAAAATATACTATTTTTGCTCAAAAGTGGCACAAGGAAGTGATGCCGCTTCAGAACGCCATTCAATTTGTGATCAAGAAAAAAAACATTGGTCACTGTTATCTTCAACTATCCCAATTTATGTTTCACTTCTCGATTGGAGCAGCGAGAATGTGTCTTCTTTCTCCATGTTGTCTCAAAATCGCCTATTTTCATGAATAAATCATGACGAGTCCGCATCTGAAACATCGTTGGTAGTGCGAATAAGATAGTTGGTCTCCTTTCTCATTCCGAAATACCCTCTCGTTTCTCTGACTGACGAGAGATGAAGCGAATTGAAGAGACGAGAGCGTGCGAGAAATGGATCATTCCTCAGAGATTCACCCTTCTTTTTCTCTAACCCTCTCCGATCTGCATGCTCCCTCGTTTCCTCTGCCTCAGACTGTGGTCAATGGGACAGTGCCTTCCCTCGGGAGAAGGCAAGGGAGAGAAAGGGAGCCTCCTCTCCTTCTAGCATTCTAACCGAAAAACAGTCAGAGAACACTCCGGGCTGTTGTTTACTCCCACCAACATCTTCCCCTTATGTTTCTTACACGTTTCCCAGTGTGACTCTGTCCCCAGGAACTATGTTCGACACAAATCTGTGCAAGACTGCAAAGTGAACCTTATGTGTCTACCATTGTAAATTCCTATTGATATCATTACATCGGATCGTGAGAACATCATCAATTTAATATAAAATCAATATTTTCCCAAATAATCATGATCTTTATTGTCAAAATCTGTTCAAATCAAAGAGTCAGATTGGCTGCTTCGATTAATTGATTTTATACTTTAAAGAATTTCACCAGTGTTTTTATATTGACCACTGTTTACCACATTCGCTTTTTTAAGTCCCTGCCTCGTGAATCCGTATTTGTTACGTATTTTTTTCTTGAATATCGAGAGCACATTTGAACTAAATATCTGCAGAATGGTCTCCGAGGATAACATGCATTGTTGGAGTCTCTGGCTCCGTCGTGGATTCGACTCCATCTCTTTCCAATCCCACATCGATTTCCTCATCTGCATCGGACTACTTGGATTCATTTCGAAGAAGCCGCTCCTGATGAAGAGATACAAGGTATGAGTCCGTAATGAATCAGCCTAATCAAGAAAAATTCACGGCTTCTTGTTTTGACATCGTTATAAAACTAACCTCAATCACATTATCTGTTCCATGCTAGACACCTTTTCTTATCCGGGATCCTTGATCCCCAAACATCTAAATGTTCAGGACTTTGCTGCACTGGTTCTCCTACGTGCTCTAATGGCCGGTGGAATGATCGTCCTGGAGGGAATGGGCCCGCCCAAGTGCAAGGTTTGAGTTACAGTTATTACAGTTATCGGTATCTTAATTTCATGTTCGCGCTCTGGTCGCAGTATAGATTCAGTTTTTCAAAAGTAGATTGGTTATGTTTTGTCATCTCTCACTCCTTAATATCTATGAATCACCCTTTGGTCAACCCTCGAGAGACAACAATTTTCGTCAACAACCATTTCTGTTGTGCCATCTCGGGAGAACTAATATACAAAACGGACGACCGGAAAACCTTTAGCCCTACCAGACATTGAAGTTATGACTCAATGCACATTGTGGTGTCCGAAAAACGGAATTGGCTAGTAGGCTCCGCTCATATTTTTCCCTCTCGTTCTGATTCATGATCATTTTGGTGTCTCTATGGTGAAATATGCAGTGATTTGCAGGATATTGTTATTATTAGCAGGAATGGCCGATCCCCATCAAGTTGATGACGACACTCGGCTTCCTCTGCCTATCCGTCATGCAAGCAGTAATCTTGGTAAGACCTTCAGTATCATATTATTTAATCTTCATATGAGAATATTTAGCTGTGTTTCAATTCTCTTTGGTGCTTCGAAGCAAATAAAAGTAAGGCTAATTACAGGCACTCATCCTTCGAATTGCCCATCGTGATTTCCGCCCCTTGAACAAGTGGATCATCGTCGTCGTTCCTCTAGTGTTCGCCTTCTTTCCGGTAAATTTTTAATCTTCATTTTTTACACAGACATCCATTCTGTTATTGAGATATCGAATATGATTCACTGTCGAATATTTTACAGATCTACACCTCGCTGTTCTGGGTATCGTTTGACGTTCTGGAGGTGAGTCACTGTTTCCAATGCTCGCTCAATGGAGTGACGATGTCTCATTATCATTCTTCACTCCCTCACACTTGGAGATTGTTGATGCCGTAATACCATGAGACAACACAAGAAAAATCAATTTACATATTCAGATCGCCGAGTACATTCGCTGCTTCACCGGAATCTTCAATATTGCCATTGCTGCACCCCTCGTATTCTCGCGTGAATTTTCCACAGAAATATCTGTTTATTATATTGAAATATATATATTATATTGTGGAAATATATTATTTTAGAAAAATATATTAGAAATATATTAGAAATATTTTATATTGTGTAAATACTCCTTATTTCCAGGCTTAGGCATATTTAGCCATTATTATTTTTCTAGTTAAATTAACTCTGTCCGTTCCAGGCAAGTGCTCCACCAACTTCACACTTATTGCTCTCGTTCACGAACTGACCTACGTCCCGTTCGAGTTCCTGAAATTGGCCTGTAAGTGTTGGAACTTCCCTTTTTTTGCTCTGAAGAATCCGTCTCTTTAATCCGCGTGTTTTCTATTTGCTCTGAACAGAGGTGAGATAGAAATCACGAGGAATGAAGGGACGGGTCATCAGGACAGCCAAATCCCAATTCAGGCTTAAATCATTCCTCATTTCAGCCGATTCCAACTCTGTTCACGTTTTCGTGCACGAAATCGATGGATTTGGATGGTGGGTAATTTCGAAATCGTCGTTTTTTCGTCTGTTTGACTCTGAAAAATTATCAACTCATTTTCGTCCAATTATCTAATTCTAAGTAACTTCATAGACTATCAGATTTGCAATTCATGTATTCGAGAAAATATGCATCTTCAGGTGGGTCTCGGCCGCGTTTGCCACTGCAGTTTTCATCTACGAGATCAGAAAGGAGCGAAAAGAGGATATAACGGAAATGGACTCTGTGCCAATATATGTGACATTCGATAATGATAATACGTGCGACTCCGTATCGATTCACCAATAGTACTGGAATTTATATTCGATATATTTGTTGCGTTCGAAGTGATCGATTCGCACACTTCACATCCGAAAATTTAATATTCTGACCGCGAATAGATGAAATAGATCGGATTCGTTAATGAATCATGCAAAATCAGTTTCCAATGACGTCTGCATTTGTGTATTCGAGATTCCAAACTTATCAATTATTGCTGCCCCTTGCTAAATTGTATTCTGCTGATAAATTCGCGTTGCCTACCTCTTTAATTGTTCAATTTTTCAGTTTCCAAAATATACCTTCCCAAATCGATCGATCCGCGAAAGAATAGTTCATCCAAGTAGTGAATCCGTAACAACTTTCCACATAACTCATTCAAGAGTAAGCATACGTGTAATATCATTATGTGCTATATAAAACAGGCGCTTTACTCGGATTGTTCATTCTCTCTTCGTAATGCTCAAGCCAATTGGGATCTTCCTCTTCTCCCTTGCTCTTCTCTCAACGGCTCGTGAAGTGAGCAGATATTCCAGATTAAAAGGATAAGTAGGAGAACTGTCACCAGTTAATTCACACCTATATCCTGTTGCAGCTTTAGGATATGATTAGAACAGAGTTTCTTCCTAATCTTATTCTCTAGCCTAGAAAAATGAATAATAGAAGTCGTTATAATGGATTTTTTGCCTAAAGAATGAGACTGGTCCGAAACAATGTAATCAGCATTTCAACTCATAGGTGAGCATCTCCGGACGTGTTATGTGCAGAAAGCAATCCGCACCGAATGGCCTTAAAGTTCATCTACTCTCGCCTGGAAGGTTATATGGTACTAATACCGTCGCCACCTTCATAACATCATCAAATGGAGAATACAACGTGACAGGAACAGTAGATGATGTGAATTTAGCCCCAGCAAATTTGTAAATAATGTGTGGATTTAGAGTGTCGAAGAATTATCTATTCAAGTGGACATTGATTGCCAACATTTTGAAGCTTTAAAACGTTGCTGGAGTGTATATCCCGGACTCGAGTGAGCGTCTTCTATTTTTCCGATGGAAATGACAAATATTTGAGGCATTGTCAGAAAAGAGACTGTTTCTACGAGATTCCTCATAAACTTATCCTGCGAAACTTAATCATCGGCAACTTTACTCTTACCAACGAAAATGTCGATGTTTACGACAAAGGAGAGAGAAGAACGTGTTCCCCGGGATAATGCGTTATTCGAAATAAAACAATTCATAATTTCATCAAAATTACGGAACTGCACAAATTATTTACACCATGTGATTCTTGATTGAGTCATCGTCATCCTTTGAATTCTGATTCTCAAATGTTGCGAGTTCACAGTCATCATGGGTGAATCGTTGGCGATATTCCCAAAAATATACGGGAAACCAAATCAGAGCTGCGACTAGGAAGCCAAAGTCATCAACCCTCGTCATAAGCATGAACACATCCCAGTCGAAGTGATCTAAAATGTTTTTAGTTGTAAAAATTGTGGAGATATACTCACAGAATGAGTAGTGCTTCACCATCTCAATTGAAGCGAATAGCATTTCGTAAATAGCAATCATAATGGGAAAATAACTACAGTTCATCTGACCTGAAAAATAAATTGAAAAGGATTGAAAAGAAGAACTATCACCAGTAAGCACAATATAAACAGCGATTGCAAAACAGGTCATTGAGGAATAACAAATGATAAAGTAGGACATCTATAATATATGTTCGAGTTCTATTCTTTGGAAATGGCATACTCTATTCAGTACAGTGCTCATGAAGTCCAAGATTACATCCCATATCTAAAATAAATCATTAAAATAACGAGTTCAAATGTAATTTTACCGGAATGACAGATAGTAGAATTGGGAGTGCGATAGACGCAATTAACCCCTTCTTCGAATACTTTGAAATCAGCACATCTCGAATCAAAAAGTGCTGGAATTTAATGGTATACTATTAACGAGCTCCCTTTAATCACATACAAGGATATAAAAGTGATTGACAGCGAAAACACTTGCCCAAACAATGCTTGCAATATTCTGATAAACACGATATTGCTTAAATTAATTAATATGGCATTAATTAAATAATATAGCATCTGTGCAAAAAATGAATATATTATTCACGTCATAGCATCTCCCGGATGGCATAAAGCACACAGCCAGCACGCAGATCGACTGGATAAGTTGGCCCAGTATAACGGGCAAAAGATTCAACTGAAAGCAGTAAATTAGAGTTGAAAACTTGAAAACAATATATTCTACGCAGCAAAATACGCTTAATTTCTGCATATATTTTGAACTTATACTATTTTTTTAACCGCTCTGATCTGAAATACTCAACAACCGTTTCTGTTCTATTACTTCTTCGACTCTAATAGTAACCGGAGAATATACCAAAAAAATTAATGAGAAACCTTGTACGATTTTCTCAGCATTGGCGTTAGCGTTATAATTAGGATGTGAATGATGCATAGGATTGCATTGACGATTTCATGATAGTGCTCGAATTCGGGATCATCTTTAATGATGGGTATAATGCGACAATCAGAATACAGAATCCGTCGCTTCGTTCTTTCTCTATTAGAGTGACAAGAAAGACGAGAGGAATTTAGTTCCGGATTCGATACTCTGACTGACTTAGTGATATGAAATATTCCCCCACCGTAGTCATTGATGCAATCAGCAGCCGACGTTGTGGACATTATTGATGAATGGATAGATTCTATCTGGTTGATTGGCACTCTCTCCAATTCTACTCCTTCGCTAATATAAACTGCAATGACTGAGTCATTCTAGAGCAAAAAAATCGGCGCTTGGGCTACGTACTGCACACATTATAAAACAATTTATTTCAACAACACGTACAATTGTACAATATGAATAAAAAAATCCACTGTAATGGAAGAAATATCGGCGAACATGTGAACTAGGGCAATCAGAAATATTTAAAAAATACTCAAATATACAAGAAATACACAAAAATAATATTGATCACATAATTTTTGAAGGATCATCTCCACGCTCTGCGTTCTGGTTCACAAAAGTTGTCAGTTCGCTTTCTACACTCGAATATAGTTTATGATTCTCCCTTAGAAGTACGGGGATCCAACAAATAGCTGCTATAAGAAACGCAAAATCATCGGCCTTCGTTACAAATATGTACAAATCCCGTTCATAAAAGTGATCTGAAAGGATGAATAAATGAGAAAAATCAACAAGAACCTCACGATATACATAGTGTTTCATCGACTCAGTGACGGCAAAGAAAATTTCGTATATCGCAATTAAAATGGGCAAAGAACTATTGTTCATCACGCCTGAAATCTTAAATTGTCTTATTTATATTCGAGTTTTCACCTTTTAAAATCAAAAATATAGCAATGGCAAAGTTGGCGAAAGAGGTGTAGAAAACGATGAATTGAGCCATCTGAAAGTTTGATGTTGTTTCAACATAGTAAAATTGACACACTCTCATCCATGCGGGGCTTTTGTAGTCGATGATGAACGAGTAAATCTATAATTTTCATAATTAATGACCTATCAACATAGAATTTCCACCGGTATGATTGCTAGGACAGCAGGAAGAAGTATTGAGGCTATTATACCGTTTCTTGCGTATTTTGAGATCAGAAAGATCAGAAATTAGAAAGTGCTGAAATTATTTAGCCCTAAATTTGAAATAGTAAACATTTTGCTTACGAGAATGTAAAACCGATTGAGAGCATAAATGAAAAACCAAGTCCGGCCGAGGGCAAAGACATACCAAGGCTTTTCCATCTGAGAAACATGTTTCATTCAAAGGAAATTTGAAAGCATTACAGTATGATAATAACATTTCGCGAAAGGAATCAGATTTACTATCACAACGCAAACCGACTGGATCAGTTGTCCCCAAATTACGAGCAGAAGATTGCTCTGAAAATGATTTTTCTTAGAAAAATGCGATGCGATAGAAAAACAACCTTGTACGATAATTTGAATACTGTGTTTCGCGTTATAAAAGTGATGTGAACAATGCATAGAATTATATTGGCGATCTCATGGTATGCCTCGAAACCGGGTTCTCCTTCAATTTAACGTCGACTTGCAAAAAACAACATAACAAAACAACAACAACAATGTTACCTTTAATTTCATCCTCCACGCAACGAGGATTTGGAACGGCGGGCATGACTGACTAAAAGAGTGCTTCTCGATTCTCCTCGATCAATGGACGATTGATGCTCCTACGCTATTGTAAACTGTTGAGGTGAGTCATTTTGAAGGCACAGATATGCGTAGTTTATGAACGAATAAAATAATAAATGAGCACTAATTGAATTGCTGGCACACACTTATAATAATAATAAAAATATATATTATTTATTGGAATAAGTGAGATGCTGGTGTTTAAAATATATTGTTGATGGTTACTACTAATTGCTTGAAAGATGTTTCAGGTTAAGATTTTACATCGTCTTTTAGTATTTATTCCACAATCAATTGTAAACAACACAGACATCATCACATGACAATACAGTATATGAAAATTATACGACAGAAATAATGCATTCAATACACAAAATTAATTGAAAGTCAGTTATACTAAAGCTGAATTTTACACAAGAGCAATATTCTCATTGTCGAAGGATTTACAATTATCTCCTTTAAACGAATTATCTTTTCTGCTTTCCCGAACGAGAACAAATATTGTGACCGCAGCAGTGATAAAAAAGGCGAAATCATCAATGTCATTGACCAACTTGAATCGGCGCATTCGCATCACACTTGTGTGCCCTGTAAACATTTTTGGTACTGATTCGAAGTATTAGTTGCTTAAAATCAGCCTCATTTTCCAAGGAAAACTCACAAATTATATAATGCTTGAGTGTTTCTGGGAACGAATAAAGGCACTCATAGACAGTAACGATTATGGGGAAGGATGAACCGCATGTTTGGCCTTAAATATAATATTTTATTATTATTTATAGAATTGTTGTTTTTACCAGTTAAGATCAAGCATAATGATATCGCGAAATTAGCCAGCCCACTAATACACATTATAAAGCCTCCAGCCTGAAACTCCAATATTTGATTATCGCATCATATTTCCGCTTACCCAATAGATATCCAAGTTTTTATGGTCGAATAGACGTGCATATATCTAAGGCATATAAGATTTAATAAGCATAATTTCAAAATCCCACACCGGCACAACCGAGAATGAAACCGGAATGATTAGCGAGCAGGCATTTCTAATCGAAGAATTTATTTTGTAGAAGTGATTTCGAATAAGAAAAAGCTTGAATATATTTGTTTTGATGTTCCTTGCTCCTTGCGTTTCTTACCATTATTAGAAACTGTTTGGGAATATCCAGTGAACCGAACACAATTCCAGAGACAGTGATATACAAGGGCTCATTTTTCTGAAAGTAGTATCAAAGTATCTGTAAAGATATTGCCGCGCTTGCATTGCCACGCGGAATAGTTTAGTAGGTGTCCAATTTCCATCGTATCATTTTAAAAATGTGATAACATTGTTTTTTTTTAAATCTGAGCATTTGAACCTCACGACATCATAATTTAAATATATAACTAGATACTAACGATATAACAACTGGCGTAAGGGTCGAAGTAGTAAACGGCAAACGCGCATGATCTGACGATCCAAACAATAAGTATCGGGATCAGGGTGCCCTGACAGATTTTATTTTATTGAAGTAGCTCCAAGAATTGATCTGACAACCAAACTGAAACCTGACAAATTGAAACTGAAATGTACCTTGTGAGTGCTGAAGAGTGCTTCAGAGCGAACAATGTACCAGAATATAAATATGCATAAAAACACATTTATGATCTCATGATATGTTTTGAATGCAAGATAATCGTGAGCAACAACGCATCCCGGACTCAGATCGGAAGACATTGAAGTGAATGAACAATCGTTCACCCGTTCAGTATAAACAGTGCAGGACTACGAATGGTTACGCAAAAAAATGTCATCTCCTCATTTCGTGTGTTCTCTCGCCTCTCTAGCCAATGTGATGCGAATCCATCATGGTACAGAATCGATCACTCACCTTTCCTGACCACGTCTAATCGGGAAAGCGAAGAATATGACCCTCCCGTCCAATCCGATTTTACCATGTACAGTAAATATATTATTTTTGAATTTAAATTTATTTGATAAATATTGTTTGCAGATTAGTAGTTTTCCTCCCTCTGACTAAACTGAAATTATAAATCACTGGAACATTCGCTTGTTTGCGACAAATCGTTCACATATGAGCGATTGTTCCATTCCCTTTCCTACTATCCAATCGGCTTACACTATTACATGTGTTATGTTTGGCAGGAGGTGAAACGGACAGCGAAACTGGCTGACTCATCCCATCAATTCCGTGATGGATGCCATAGATTGTGGGAAGAGAGATGAACACGATTGGGGTTGGAATGGAGAAAGTTATGGGAATTGAATTCTCCGATCGGTATGATTCGCTACTGACGTATTTTTTGCTGACCAATTTCTGACTCGCGATAGGTTTCAGAACATTTCTTTTTAAAGGTTGCAGTTCGAGAGAAAAGGTCTAGCTGTAGCTCAATTGCATTGGGTTAATGGCAGATGATGGCAATTGAATGTCACAAAATAAAATATGCAAGAACATTTTCTGCTCACCTTTTCTGTGTTTCAGAATTATGTGATGTGAGATGGTATGGATAACCACTCCTCTCCACGACTATACTCTATTCACTATCTCATGTCAGCAATCCAAGGAATGATCTCGTACAATCGCCTTTCTGTGTACAAAAACTACGTGATCTCTCCCCATTTCCTATTTATTCAGCTCTGATCTCTCTAATTCTATCTGTCTGCTCTTCATAAACGAATTCTACAAGTGAATCATCTATTTGATCCATCATCGTCATCATATTTGCCGGTCACATCCATTCGCGTTCCCAGCATCGTTTCATTCCCGCTATTCTCCCCATAAAGTCTGCGTCCCTCCTTCCATCCCTCTCTTCCTCTTCTGCCATTCATACCCATCCAATGATACCCCTGCTGCTCCTCGTTTTCCTGCCTCTCTGTGGTATGGTTTTCCGTTACTGTGGTATTTACTGGACAATTTTTGATAAACTATATTTATTTCATACATTGACTCCCAAATTGTACTTATCACGTTAACACTGCCACTAATTTCTTGACGATTACAAAACCTCTTTGATTGTGGAATTAACCTTACCTTACTTAACTTTTTCAGATTCCGAACTGCTCTTCGTCGGGGTCATCTGGCGTCATGGAGACAGGGCACCGGGCGGGTTACCGTATCCACTGGATGCGCACAATCTGACGGCCTGGCCACGAGGATGGAATCAGCTCACGAATGTAAGGACCTATGTACAATAATACATTGCACTAATTACTGAAGTTCACTTTATTTTTACCAGATTGAAGTAGTCGAAGAATATGCACTTGGTCACAACTCATTTTGGCATATGCCTTCACTCTGACTGAACTAAGCATGTGTTCTTGGATTTGACATCCTATTGGGAATTACAATCGAGTAAAGTAGCAGTGGAAATTACAGGAAGGAATCAAGCAGATGTCCGATCTCGGCACGTGGCTGAGCAATAAGCTCTTGTTAGGGAATCTGGGGTATTTCGCGGTTAGGGCACGGAATATGCTGTGTTCCTGCAGGAGCGTGTATTATTGTAACCAGGAGTGTCTAAAGTGAAAATTACTGGAGGGCATCAATCACTACAACTTTCTAGTGCAGTCGTTGATGCTTACTCACTTTTTTTAGATGATTGCTGAATGTCCTGAATTTGGTACATAATTATAAATTACAGGAAGGAATCAAGCAAATGTTCGATCTCGGCACGTGGCTGCGCAATCGGTACACGGTCGAGACGGAGCACATCAATGGCGTGTTCAATAAGGATGAGGTTTTTTTATCGCATTGTTTCAGTTTTTCATCGGGGAATATTGAGAATGTATGGGTCTCTTGTTGGATGCGATTGCGGAATTGCAATTGCTCCGCTCGTGACAGTATGTGCTCGTGACAGTATGTGCATTAGCTGTATTGCTATGGCGTTATTGGTATAACACCAACACAGGGCTACTAGTCGACGACCAGGGAACACCATAAACAGCCGCTCTTTCCAGGTGCTCGTCCGCAGTTCGGACTCAGAGCGCGCTCTCACCTCCGCTCAAGCACTCACGACGGCTCTCTTTCCTCCCGAGGCGGAATTCGTGTGGAAGAAGGGGCTGACTTGGCAACCAGTGCCGATTCACTCAAATGGAGAGGATAGAGATGATCCGGTGAGATAGATTATCGTGCGTTCGAAAATTGGGGGAAGGCAGGTAAATCACAATCCTCCACGAACGCTTTCTCGATGGGCGTGGAATGGGAAATCATCTCATGTTTACGCAAAATGTTTGCAAGTTCATCGGAAGATCATCTTTGTACTCTCATGCTTTTGCGTGCTCTCTTGCATTATACAGTCCGGTCAGATCCCTACCTGAAAACGGGACTCCCCGGGTGTCCCCGGGTGTCCCCCCGTGTCCCCTCGCCTTTCCACGCCTCGAGCATTGGAAAAAATACGTCGAATTGTTGAAATTCGAACTCTTCTAGTCCATCCTCATCGATTCATGAAAGAAATATAAATAAAAATATTCTTCGTTTCAAGAAACAATTTTCTGAATAAACAGGTAATTGCTGCGCTCCAGCTGGACATACCGTAGTTAAGCGAATTCAAAAAAA
>LS487887.1:5196-24780 GCA_900490705.1 Pristionchus arcanus
GGGGGGGGGGGTACTACATCACAGGGGCTTCCGATATGGTAGGCGGATGTCAAGGGAAGTCATTCAAAGAACATTAGGCATTATTCGTTCTCATGTTAGTTCTTTTTTTTGATTATTATTTTGATTATTGATGTCTCTCTTCAGTTTCTGTTAATTTCTTTCGTTTTTTTTTCTATCATTAACCTTTTTCCTTCAAGATGTCGATTCAAGTGTACAGCAAACTCGAGCAAGGAATGAAAAATTCCCGATACAATCGGAATAACGAGGTTAGTGCACATTGCAGACTTGTGAATTCAGGAATTTATCGGTCAAAAAATATCCGGTAATTCCCATTTTCTCAGGCATCTGACCGCGTTATTCTCTCTTGTAAGCTACAGGTGAGTCAGAATTTCCATAAATCAAATTGTTATTTGTCTAATTTTATTTCCATTTTTTTGATCACAGAGTTCTAACCAAATTTCAATCGATTTCGCGACATACTCAAGTTGTCCAATGGATAAAGTTGTAAAATCATGCTTCTTCTTAGCTCATTAACCATATTAACTCTGGTAGGTTTGTGTCGTCGGATCGATCATACTTGTTCAAGCCTTGATGCTCTTCTTAATGACATTCTTCGTAACTTCTCCTCCCAATCCGAACCCCGAGCGCACCGTGATCCTCCATAAAATCAACGGTACCTTCGGAATGGGCGTCAGGTTCAATCGGATTGTTGAGGTAAGCTCGCTTTTGTCAATGACATCAAATTTTGTTATCTTATTCAGATATCAGCTGGTGGCGCTGCTCATTTGAGTGGAGAAATCAAAGTAAATGACGAAATTCAAAGCATCAATGGAGTTAATGTGCGGTACAAATCGGAGATGACCAATGGCATCCTGCAAGCACTACAGAACGAGGCTAAGCTTCTGGTCATCGCCAAATATGATGTTAGTTTGTCTTCATTGTTTCAATTCTGACTTCCACCTTGCAAAAGTCAGTGGAAGCGCTCATCATTCAATCACTACCCTTTTCTCGTATGCCACTCTGTTCTGAGCCAAGCGAAACTTGATCGACTGGAAAATAATCAAATCCATTTTCAGGCGCCTCTCACTCAGAGGCTAACGCTGGCTTTCTGCGTCACACTCGCTGTCACCGTTCTGGTCTCAGTTGGAGCGGCTCTGATTGGTTGCTGCACTGGAAATGAATATACCGTACCATCATAAACATGTTGCAACATACAGATAAAGCACTTTATACAGAAAATTACACGCCTCATATATTATATTTACCCACAATCAGAGTACAGAGATAAAGTTAACGTTCCTTTTGCTTCCAACTGTGAAGTGATGCGTTTCCAGCCATTCTGTTCAATCGATTCTGAAATTAAAACAGAGACAAGCCAGAGGGCATAATCGTATGCGAAGGGGGCGCCAGCGGCATATGAAGGAAGCAATTTTATGAAAAGGACGCTAATACCGATAGTCTGTCACTTTGTATGCTTGCAGTTGCGTCCTACTCACAGATTACCAAACGCTGCATTTTAAATTCTTGTATATTTGTTGTTTCCACGACCACGTCCTTTCAGATGTCATCTCAAGACTACGAAAAACTCGAGCAAAGCGAGGCTGGCCTACAAGGAAGTGTGGATAACAAGGTTAGTTTATTTAGTAAAATTCACGATCTTTATCAAGATTTTCCGCTAGTAATCGCTATTTTCTCAGGCCTCCGCGCGCTCCACTCTCTCTCCGAAGCTACTGGTAAGCTGAATTTATAATAGCGAACAACGCATTCTCTGTATTTTAAGGCTTGCATCGTCATCTCCATCCTTCTTGCCGTTGCCCTGACATGCTTCGTCATCACATTGTCCTTCGTTCATCTTCCAAATCCGAGTCCCCACTACCGTACCGTCGTGCTTGAGAAGAATAACGATTCGTACGGAATGGTGCTCATGCACAACAAGATAGTAGAGGTAGGCGCGTTTTTTGCATTTTTTTTAACAGTGTTGCCATATTGGTCGTTCTTCCCTCACACCTATTGTTCACTTCACGTCATGAAAAAATAAACAATCTCTCAGATACCCACTGGCGGCGCCGCTCAACTAAGTGGAGAAATCAAGAAAGATGACGAAATCCACAGCATCAACGGAGTTGTTGTGAAGTATGAGCCTGAGAAGACCAACAGCATGCTACAAGGACTAGATAATAAGGCGACACTTGTTGTTATCACTAAATATGAGGTAAGACATTGTCCTTCAAATAATAAGTACTCCGCTAGTGCTTGAAAAGCCCTTGGATTCGCCATGGTTTCCAAGCTCATAATCCACATCAACTTTTTCAGGCACCTCTCTCTCACAGAGTCGCGCTGTCCTTTGTTGTTACAATCGTCGTCACTTTTCTGGCCTCCGAATTGGTTGCTCTGATCTATTTCTTCATCGGTAATGAACTGACTGCACCATCGTAAAATTGTTATCGTGCGTTTGAAATGCTTAGCAATTGAAATGTGCTGGTTAGCGAGCTATTGATTGTCTGGGAGAGAGGAAGGGGGACGGAAGGGGGGAGGAGGACAGTTGATCTACCGCCTCCTCCCGGCCTCTTCCCTTCTCCGCCCCCTCGAACGTTCGTCAAAGGTCAGATACGAGTGGAATGGAAAATAATCTAACGATACATGCCCGGATAAATCATCTTTATATAAATTTTGTTTTCTTCACGTTCTAATTATTCCCAATTGTCAAATGATGAATGATTACGTTCAATAAGTGATTGTGTACAAAAAGCCGTTCAAGAGTTCGCATTGTTTAGAGGATGCAAGCTAACAACTCTAGATCCATGCCACTTCTTATGTTCGACATAATATTCTCCACTATAAAATTGGCGCGAGAATAGCGTCTTGTCAAAAGGACGCTTGACTCATTTTATTTCACATTTTATTTCTTTTATTTCACGCATTTTATTTCTCAATATTTGTTCATTGTTCGTTATATTTGCTTTTTCAGGAACAAGATGGTGGGCATTGCAACTCCTAGTGGTCAACTACAGAAAGAAAAGCAGGTGAGCGGGACAATTGTCTCATAAATATTATTAAACTCGCTCCTTCTCTCTGATCTTACTTTGATGCTGCAGTCCAAGTAAATTTTCTGAAACGGTTCTATCGTGGGCCGATATCGTGGTATATATTTCAGGTAGATATTGAGAAGGCAAGCAGAAAAGAAATAGCTGCGAAGACCAATGACGAAAAAGCTGTGCCGCAACACGAAAAGATAACCAAGAAAGAAATTTGCCTGATCATTGTGAGTGCAAAATTTGAAGATCGTGGTCCAAAACATGGGTTGCTTTGCAGTCAAATTTCCTGATGTTCTTCGTATTCTTCCCAACACTGTTCGTTGGAGCTTTGGTGTACGGCAACTATGCTCGCTTGCCGCATCGTTTGCACAATGTCACCATTGCGGATTGCAGTGGATTGGAGTTGCGTTCGAATGTAATCACTGGAGTAAGTGATAATTAAGATATTGAGAGAAAAAATTTCTCATTCGATTCGGAGAAAAGGGAAAGAGCTCTAAATTTCCCGAAAAATATTAGGTGGGCGATAGATACTGATCTGGAATTGTGGAAGGAGTGATACAACCATTATTCATCTCAGGTCCAGCCAGGCAGTCCTGCAGCTCTACTCGGCGTTTTCAAGGTTGGAGATCGGATCTTATCGATTAACGGAGTCAACATGGGACGGATAAGCGGTGCTGAAGACGTCATCGGTCTCGCGAAGACAAGCTCCTACCAATTTGAAGTTGTGACACCGGTAAGTCATTGTCAATGTACATTCTTTTCATAATACATCTATGGAACAAGATTAAGCCACTATCTCAAAAAACAACATTTTTCAGACCCGTGAAGATGATCTATTTCCATTCAAGCTCGCTACAGATGCAACATTCGCTGTCTTTGTCGTAATGATCGTCTGTATTATTATCTACCAATTGTACAAAATGATTACAAAGTGCAGAACTCGTGTTGAATGATCGATAAATAAATGTGTGCTTGATTTGTAACTACTTTTACGACATTAGCTGTCCAATTCATTCCCTCAAAAAAAGTGGGATTGGCTTTTGTTCAGAATGCCCTAAATCAGTAATTTTCCTTGTGAAAGGCTGTCAAAATAGTTCCAAAAATGCGCGGAAATTAGGGATGACAGCAGTCCCATTCCCGTGCATTAGATACATTCGTTTTATGTGTGACCTTTTTCACCATTAGAAAAATGGAGCTCCATTAGCCAACTGGAAGTACTCATAGTCCGTAGTATTCTAGAGAAATGAAAAAAAGTAGGATAGCTCGCGAAAAGTAATTTGTTGCAAGCCATCTCATTCTAGAGAGAGCAAGGATCTCCGCATGCAAAGAGGTCGATAAGTAAGCAAACAGACAAACAAGCAACAGACGTGGGTTACCTGAGGGAGTGGGAGAGGCGGTGAAGAGAGAAGGAGAAAGATGTACTGACTCTGACGTCATTGCATACCGCAACACTCAAAAAATGAATGAGTCATTGTCATGTTTCCTCTTATTTATTTTTTACTGTATTCGATGTACGAAATTTTTATCCGCAAAAATATTCCATTTATTTAGATCCTCGTCGCACTATATTCTTTTACATCGTTGCTTCGTAACATGTTCACGAAATCTGAAGTAAGTAGACAAAAATAAATTGATAATGATGGAATAAGTTCATAATAGGAATGACTTGGCTATGCATGACTTTGGTATGATCAAATAGCTATCATAATTTGTGAGAAATTTAATTTGTGAGAAAAAATAGACTATTGCCTGCGAAGCCATCCTGCTCCAAAAATTCCTTCCATTCTTTAATAAAATCGGTTCTTTTTAGAGGATCGGAGGAGTTGTCTTCAATCGGATTCTTCGTCGGTTTCATCGCCGCGCTCATCTGTACGTCAATCCGGTTGCACGGAGACAATCGGTCGGTTCAACTCGATAAGGTCGATGGAGACTATGGGCTGGAACTGGATTGGGATACGGTCGTCGGTGTGAGTTCTTACACTTAGTGCTATCTATAAGCTACATTTAAATTAATTACATGAGAAATATGAATGTCGTAGAGATTTTTGCATGAACAGTCTAAAAATGACTTTATTTCGCACTCACCGGCCAGAAATGAGAAGCGAATGCGATGTGAGGGCAGTCATTTAATAACAAATCATCCCCAGCACACGATTTCAGATCATCCCTGGCGGAGCGGCTAATCATACCGGAGAAATTGAAGAGAACGACATAATAATGAGCATCAATGGAGTGAAAACGTACAATTTCATGAGTCCAGATGGAATCAATGAATTCTTGGAGACCAGTGGAGATCACGTGAAGCTTGTCGTTGCTGCCAAACATGCAAGTTTTTGTATTCTATAACCTCCTCGAGAAAGTGGTACGAATTGTGTACATGAAAACTATCAATTGATGTCACTGCTCCACTTCTTGATAGGATGGTATTGCCATAATACTTATACTTATACTTATACTTTATTCACGACTCGAGCAATTTGCGGTAAGGAAGATAGGACGACGAGCTTGCAATGGGTGATGAAAATATAATAGTAATTCACTGCAGGCCCCATTCTCTCGATGCCTCGTCGTTTCATTCATAGCTGGTTCCATTACTGCACCTCTTCTGATGGCATACTATTTCATCCGAGTATTCTGCGAGAGGGAAAAATATATCGTGAAATAAAGTCCTTTCCGAATATCACTACTGCTTGTCCAGCTGTCTCTCTATCGGACAGTCCTCGGTTAGAGAAGGGACGAATAAAGATGAATTCATCCCAATAATTTGTAAACTATCACTTATTGATCGCTGTCTGACTGAAGACTCTCTGAGAAAGATCCCGAACGAACCGCCTAAAGAAAATTGCCCAGATTCCGAGAATGCGAGCCTTCCCGAAGATTGATCGCATGCCACTGTCTGAGAAAGCTCTCAAGCGAACGCCTGACCGGAAATTACTAGTTTAGACACTGAGATATGCGGTGAGAAGAATGGCCTAGTCTCTCATGTACAGAGAACTCGCGGAGTGAGGAAAGGAAGAGGGCGGTAAGATGGAAGAGGAGAAAAGGGGGGATTGTCCGAATCTCTCAAATGGTCATGCTATTTTGCTGCTCGGATCGTGATAGAGCAGTTCGAGATGAGAGGGACAGAGGAATGATCGAGAAATGAGATTCCGTGAGGAGGATCCCGTGAGCGAAAAAAGAGGGTAAGAGGAATGGATGAGGAGATGAATAAAGGATAGCGTCGAGAGCCAGACGATCATGGACGAAATTCTGAGTAGAATTGTGAAAACGAACACAAATTTGAAAAAAATACACAAAAAAAAAGATTTAGACGATCAACTTGTTTTCCAGGGATGCTCATTACTTGAAAAATAAAGGATAAAATATTACTGATAATTAACTTTGCCGATCTATACATTGCTGCGCGATCTTTATATCATGCACTACAATGGAAGTTACTTCCAGGAAGGTTGACGATATTTAATTCCTGAAGATTATGATTAATGTTGAGACATTGATTCGTGAAATTGACGAAGTAATAGTCTAAAGATGGTTTAAACAATGGTCAATCATGGAAAGCATCCATGGAATCTTTGTCTGATCTTCTCAGGTCAAAATTGTAAGTCATTTATCATTATCACATTCTCTTTCGACTCGAGTGTTCTCTATTTTTGGACTTTTATCTGTCTGTCTGTACCTAAGTGTTACTCCGACTGAAAGCTTCCCGAAGGATTTATCGCATACCATTGTCTGAGAAAGCTCTCAAGCGAACGCCTGACCGGAAATTACTAGTTTCGGCACTGAGATATGCTGAGAGAGGAATGGCTCAGTCTCTCAGGAACATAGAAATCGAGGATTGGGGAAAGTTGGAGGGTGGTAAGATGGATACGATGAGAAAGGAATGACGCACACACTCACTCTGGTGCGCGCGCCCAAGTTGGAATCAAGTAGAAAGGCGTTTCCAAGTTGGGATCAAGTACAGTACCCCGGCCTCGGGCTCCCAAGTTGGGATCAAGTACAGTACTCCGGCTTCCAAGTTGGAATCAAGCAGGCTTTCTTACCCGTCGCGTCCAGCACACGCCTAGGCTATAAGGTCCCATTTTTCTGCCCTCTTCTGACTGCCTTCGGGCACGAGTGCGATTGAATATCTACGGTCCCCATTAGGACTGTCTTTTGAATGTGACCACCCCCATATGGTCGTACCGTGTGGGGCCATTGGTTACTGTATGAGGCAACTCATGCCACTATCAATCAATAATCGTGAGGCCTACCGTCTCCCGCTCTCTCACTCTCTCGCTACCGTAACCCGAAAAAGGCGCTCCCAAGTTGGGATCAAGCAAAATCCCAAGTTGCCCCCAAGCTTGTACGCTACTTGGAGATTTGCTTGATCCCAACTTGGGCGCGCGCACCAGAGCATGTACAGAGAACTCGGAGAGTGCTAAACCAAGGAGGGCCTAGAGAACACAAGGGAGAATCGGAGAAGGAACTAGAATCCCGTGAGCGGTGGGCGGAGTTTTGAATACGGGTAATCTCTCTTCATTTCGCACACCCTCTCGTCTCTCTGATCGGTGAGATAGTGTGAAGAATGAAGAGACGATTTCCCGTATTTCGAAATCTAGGGCGGAGCATATGGGAGAGGTGTCGAAAGCTCTCAGTCCTATCGCCGAGCCCTCTTCGAGAGTAGACGCTCTCATCTTTAGGAGGACAACTTTAATCTTGTGATTTGTTGTTCCATCGTGATCTCGATTATTAACCCTGCTCTATTGAGGATGCCGTTCAAAGGACTATTCAAGCCGATGAAAGAGTTAACCGACGAACAGGTTAGATCACATTCGAATATTCATTTTCAGAGTAGATCTGTCTGTCAGGGTGAAAAGTCTGTGATCTGTCATTCCGTCGATTGCAACATAGAGATGATGTTATTCACTTTAGAACATAAATTTAAGGTGAACGCCAATCTGAATGGTTGCGGTCTGTGGACCGAGTCGGAAGATGATTTGCAACTGGCTCAGGAGAGAGCGGAGAAGGAAAAGAAGAGGAAGGAGAAAGAGGAGAAGAAGAAGGCAAAGGAGGAAGAGAAGGAGAAGAAGAGGCAGAGCAAAGTTCTTACTGATGAAGAGGTAGGCTCTCTTGAATGTATGAGCAGACCTTGAGAGAAAAGAAGAGATTATAATTATATAAAAATAAATTTTAAAAAATATCAGGTGAACAATCGCCTCAAAGCGATGGGCATGTGGACTGAGGAAGAGCTCGAAGAAGACATGGCCAAGGCAAGGATGGATACATTGGACAAGAAGATTACGAAACTTGAGAAGGAGAGGCTCGAGATCACTACGGTGTGGGGGCAGAAGGTGAGATAATCTAACGATGTATATTTCACACACTCTCTCGGCAGCTCGAGTTAGGAGAGAGTGCAAAATGAAGAGACGATTACCCGTATTTTGAACTCTAATATTGATGTATGGTCAATGAAGCTTCACAATTGCAGTGGGGACTTGCCGGAAAGGATGATGTGAAGAAGGCTATGGACGAGTTGAAGGTCGAGGAGAAGAAGCCGATGAAGAAGATGTCGCTCCGTGAGCTGACTGATGCTGCTGTGAGTACAAATTCTGTAGATTCATTTTGATGAAAGCACCATTATCGATGTAGATTCCCGATTTAGATTTCTATTAGATTTCATTGTACTTGGAGTGGATTCACAATTGCAGTGGGGCTCTCATGCGAGCGGACTGGTCAGCAAGGACGAATTGATGGTTGTGGAGAGAAAGCCGATGAAGAAGATGTCGCTTCGTGATCTGACTGATGCTGCGGTGAGTACAAACACTGTAGATTCATTGTGCTGAGAGCAGGGTCATTGCCTGGTGCCATTAGCTAGGTAGTCCTGTCGATTTCGGCATACTCGGCGTGGATTCACGTTTGCAGTGGGGCTCTCATGCCGGCAAGGACGAATTGAAGGTTGTGGAGAGAAAGCCGATGCAGAAGCTCTCGCTGAGTGCGCTGACTGACAAGAAAGTGAGTGAAGTCGAATTTTCTTAGAACTAAAAAAACATGTTGTCATCAGCGGCGTATGAATTGCACGATACGAGTCAGAATTCAGGATAAGTTTCGAAATTGCAGTTGAGCGCTCGCTTCGATGGTTTTGAACTGAACAAAAGTCCCAAGGAAGAGAAGAAACCCAATAAGAAATTCTCGCTGGGCAGCTGCGTCGAGAACATGGATGAGGATGAAAAAGTGAACTTAGGGTTTTCTTTACTGGTTTAGAGCATCAAGTTGTGACAATAGACTAGTCTTTTTCTGAAGACTGTAGACAACCATTACGACATTTCAGTGGCAGAGAATCTTCACTTCAATGGGCATCGGAGATGTGGAAACGCACAAAAAGTTCTCGGAAGAAATGGAGAGGAACAAGGTTCGTTTGGCAACTATCATTTTTAATGTTTTTTTTTACTTCCAGCTCCCCGAGGACACTCCTCTGTCGAAGACTGATACGGTAAGTATTTCTTTGTGATGGACCACAAGAAGAGACTCTCGTCATTTCCAGTGATCCTTCGCCTCTCTGACCGATGAGATAGTATGTCATTCAGATCAAATTCGTCCTCGCCACATTCGCAATCGGTCTGATCCTCTTCGGTCTTATCAACGTCTTCTTCACTTCGTCCTCCACTCAACCGACTCAGTTCATCTTCCGCAACAAGTCGTATGAGGGCTACGGCCTACTGCTCAACTGGAGCAGCGCTAAGAAGGAGGTCAGTTATAAAAATATTAATTTACCTTTAGGCTCAAGCCCAAGGCTCGCCTTTAGTTGGAGAGAGGAAATATCAGAGATAATAGGCTTGCACCCAGGGAACACTAACGCCTTTAGACACTTCTTTATAGACAGCGGAAACATCATTCACGGCGGGAGAGTATAGGGCAATTTCGAAAGTGGGCTGTCAAATCTGAGTTCAGACTAACCTAGCAATCATTTTCATTAGGCAAGTCTGAAGAAAAGAGCTAAAAGTCGGAACAGAAATAGGGAACCCAATAGCCGAAACCAAAAATATCTTTTTTTAGGTACAGAACAACGCCAACGTCGAGGTCATCGCCGATGCCGATATCGCTGTCGTTCGGTCCCCTGGAACCAATGCAGACAAGGAGATTCTGTTCGAGAAACCGACTCTCGAGGTAGGGGGGATTTGGATAGCGGTGCGGAGCGGATTGGGTATTACGGCCCTTCCTTCACCTCTCGCCCTCTCACCACGCGAATTCGCAAGGGGAGAGGGAGGGGGCATGATGGTAGTATATTTTATTGATGACAAATCCTCAAGTGACTCTTCTCTGTTTGGATACACTTTCACTAACCTGACTACTGTAAGAATATTCGTGTGGAAATATTTTAGAGAAGAAAAAAACAACCAGAGATTCTAGATTCGCCTGCAGCACTATATCATAGCAATCTTCGGCTATCCCCTGCTCGGAGCTACCCTCCTTGCGGGACTGCTCTACGGGATCTTCTGCAGATCTGTGGAGGTTCGTGTGTACCCGAGAGTATGAGGAATGAAGATCCGGAGTCTTCGTATGACCAGCCTTAATCATGATTGCACATCATTTCAGATCCGCACCGTTACACTCGTGGAGACGATCGAAAACGAAAACTTTGGGCTGAAGATCAGATATGGCAAGATCAACGAGGTGAGAATCTCACTCTCTTTCATTTCTTCATCATCTTTAGTCTATAGGAGAAGCGGGAAGATCCCTAGATTGGCGTATAATTGTAGGGAACGTTGACTTGCATGCATTAATAGAGTCGCTTGCGATCATTTCAATTGCAGGTAACCCTGGGAGGTCTGGCCGACGTCTCCGGGGAGGTGGAGAAGGGCGACCGGGTTATTAGAGTGAACGGCGTGCGCATCGGCGCCATGGCCGATGACAACGTCGCCGATCTGATTAACGCGAGGGATGGAGAGCTGCAGCTCACGCTGGCTGCATAAGGCCCTTACCACTTGCCCCTTGATACACTGGCTGCATAATGGCCCAATTTTTCACAACGTTGTGTCCCTAGTATACTTATATGTCTGCATAATGGCCATTTTCCACCATGGCGGTTGTCATCATGCATGGCGCCGATGCTCCATGGCCGATCTTGATCTGATCATTCTTGGCCGCATAATGGCAATATTTTGATGGTACATTGGCCGCATAAGGTCCGTATTTAGACTCATTCACACGGCTGAATGATGGCCCTAATCCTTCACATTTTACTCATTCCCGGCCGCAAAATGGCCTCCATAATATTTGTTTGGCTGCATAAAGGCCTCATTTTTCGTAATACTTTGGCCGCATAATGTCCGCCTTTTTAATCACTCCCGGCTGCATAATGACCTCCTTAATATTTATTACTCACTCGTTTGTCGCATGGCGACCCTGTTCGTCCTAATGTATTATTGGCCGCATAAGGGCCACATTATTACTCATGCACTGACTGCGTAATGGTCCCCGTATACTTACTAACTCATTGGCCGCATAATGGTCCTATTTGTCGCCCAAAAAATGTCACCCACTGTAGTGCCTCAATGAATAAACTGCTTTGTAGAATCGGAGTTTTTGATTTCACAAGGAGCAACGGAATTTCATCAACAAGAACAGAATTAAAACAGTTTTCAGCGAACCGCCTTATGGCAGAGAATGGAGAGTGTGAAGGAAAGATCTAGTCTCTTCCTTTCACCTTATCTCTCGTCAGGTTGAGAAACTAGAGAGCATAGTGAAATGAGTGAGACGAACCATCAGATTGGATGATTGTGAGGAGGGAGAGTGCTCGAGGTCAGTGTGAGTCCCGAGAGAGAGAGAGAGGAAGAGAAGAGTGACAAGCGAGAGCGAGAGGGTTGTTGTTTACTCCCTCCGCCATTTATTGTGCCCTCCCTCTATCCTAGCCTCTCTACTTGCTCTGTAACCTATCATTTGTGAACTACCAAATGTTATAATTTGTATTTCACGCTGATTTTATTTTCATCTCAATTGCGTGCCGCCGAACTTAAAATAAATAAAACACTTTCAGTGCTCCAATGGTGGAAATAACTGGGCCCACAAACGATGGGACGTTTAGAATGAAGGTATCCTCTTTATAAATTCCCATGCGATTACTTATTCTTCGGCAAAAAACCTTGCCCGTGAAAACACCTTTGAACAAAAAAAAAATATTTAGATAATCAAATCCGTAGTTTTGACCGTAGCATTTCTCGTGGGCGTGTTTATTATTGGAGCAACTCATGCCGATGAGATGGGGATTCTCAGCACGGAATCACCACGTAACGTGCATCTTAACAAGACTAACGGTGGCTACGGAATTAGAGGTCGAGAAATGACACAAACCGATACCACGGGGCCCCGAGAATGAAGAATGAGAAGGAGAAAAAACCGATACCGGCTCGTCAAAGTCTAGAAAAAACCGATACCAGAAGGTCAAAAAGATGCACGGAATCGCGCGTTCTCGATCAATTATTGCGCGATTTGCATCGTGAGATGAGCCATTCTCATCATTTCGACCCCGCGCAAGTTTAGAGAGTGGTCGCTCGCGTTTTTTCCCTTCGATTGAAAGCCGGCTGACTCCTGCAGAGGTTTGATACGAGCAGGTACGACATATTCTTTTGATAGGGTCTAGCCTTTGATCGTTTTGAATGCTATCTTCATCTTTCAATTGAAATCCTCAACAGTGGACTGTCAAACTGACTCACCTAGCAATCTTTTCCATTAGCCAAGTCTGAGAGAAAGAGCTAAAATCCGGAACAGAAATAGGGAAGCCAAAAGCCGAAACCAAGAAGATCTTTTCAGGTGCACAACAAGGCCAATGTCGAGGTCATCCCCGATGCCGATATCGCTGTCGTTCGGTCCCCTGGAACCAATGCAGACAAGGAGATTCTGTTCGAGAAACCGACTCTCGAGGTAGGGGGGATTTGGATAGCGGTGCGGAGCGGATTGGGTATTACGGCCCTTCCTTCACCTCTCGCCCTCTCACCACGCGAATTCGCAAGGGGAGAGGGAGGGGGCATGATGGTAGTATATTTTATTGATGACAAATCCTCAAGTGACTCTTCTCTGTTTGGATACACTTTCACTAACCTGACTACTGTAAGAATATTCGTGTGGAAATATTTTAGAGAAGAAAAAAACAACCAGAGATTCTAGATTCGCCTGCAGCACTATATCATAGCAATCTTCGGCTATCCCCTGCTCGGAGCTACCCTCCTTGCGGGACTGCTCTACGGGATCTTCTGCAGATCTGTGGAGGTTCGTGTGTACCCGAGAGTATGAGGAATGAAGATCCGGAGTCTTCGTATGACCAGCCTTAATCATGATTGCACATCATTTCAGATCCGCACCGTTACACTCGTGGAGACGATCGAAAACGAAAACTTTGGGCTGAAGATCAGATATGGCAAGATCAACGAGGTGAGAATCTCACTCTCTTTCATTTCTTCATCATCTTTAGTCTATAGGAGAAGCGGGAAGATCCCTAGATTGGCGTATAATTGTAGGGAACGTTGACTTGCATGCATTAATAGAGTCGCTTGCGATCATTTCAATTGCAGGTAACCCTGGGAGGTCTGGCCGACGTCTCCGGGGAGGTGGAGAAGGGCGACCGGGTTATTAGAGTGAACGGCGTGCGCATCGGCGCCATGGCCGATGACAACGTCGCCGATCTGATTAACGCGAGGGATGGAGAGCTGCAGCTCACGCTGGCTGCATAAGGCCCTTACCACTTGCCCCTTGATACACTGGCTGCATAATGGCCCAATTTTTCACAACGTTGTGTCCCTAGTATACTTATATGTCTGCATAATGGCCTTTTTCCACCATAGTGGTTGTCATCATGCATGGCGCCGATGCTCCATGGCCGATCTTGATCTGATCAATGCGAGGGATGGGGAGCTGAAGCTGACGATGGCTGCATGAGAGCCCTATTTGTCCTACTGGCCACATTCTTACTTATACTCTGACTGCATGAGGACCCCTATTATTTGTCTCGCTATTCATACACTGGCTGCGCATGATATTACTTTTATTACCTTTGCTACTTTTTACTCACTCTTAGTCCGCAGGATGGCCCTATTTGATCGGTGATCGGGTGATCAGAGTGAACGGCGTCCGAAGCGCCGCCATGGCCGATGAGAACGTCGCCGATCTGATCAACGCGAGGGATGGGGAGCTGAAGCTGACGATGGCTGCATGATTACCCCTCTCAATCTAACTTCCACTGGCTGCATAATGGTCCTATTTGTCCTAATGTATTACGCCGTGGCTGCATAATAGCTCTCCCCCAACATTCTTGTTCGCATGTCCGCATAATGGCAATATTTTGATGGTACATTGGCCCAATAAGGATCTCATTTAGACTCATTCACACGGCTGCATGATGACCCTAATCCTTCACATATTACTCATTCCCGGCCGCATAATGGCTTCCATAATATTTGTTTGGCTGCATAACACGCCTGTCAGGAGAGAATCGAGCTTGAATGGCAATAGTTGGGAATGGGACGAAAAACGTAAAATGAGTTAGCATTAGATTTAGGCACCTCAAGGCATGTCCTAACGTTCCCCAAAGTCCCATTGTACAGAAATCATTTTGGGGATCCCTACACCGGGTCGGTATCCTGGATCCCCAACTTTAACAGAGAATATCTCGGTTCTGGAGCATTTCTGACTAAAATGTTCCCAAGAGCAACCCCTCCTACTTTTCCGAGCTCTATCGATCTACACCGGTTAGAAGTCATAAAAGTGATTTTCAACTGAGCTACAGTAGATGAAGTATAACTCAAAAATTTAGGATTCGGCGCGGCTAATTTTTGGATATGATATGAGCGGCTTCGAGATCTATCGAATGAGTACCTTACGCAAAATATAAATTAATCCTGCGGTATGGTTCATGCCCTCGAAGATTTTTCAATCATTTGAAACCATTTCATTCCCTCATTTCATTTCATTCCACCCACACCGCTCATTTCGGGGGTGTGGAGGGGAGTGAAACATATTTCATTTTCCCCTTTTCACTAAATTTTTTTTTAGATTTCATTTGTATTTCGTTAGCCTTATATGCACGTTTGCGTAAGGGTCGAGCAATTATTAGTGGGGTCATGTGAACACAGGGTAAACTACTGAAAATGGGAAAATTAAATATGTTTCACTCCCCTCCACACCCCCGAAATGAGCGGTGTGGGTGGAATGAAATGAAATGAGGGAATGAAATGGTTTCAAATGATTGAAAAATCTTCGAGGGCATGAACCATACCGCAGGATTAATTTATATTTTGCGTAAGGTACTCATTCGATAGATCTCGAAGCCGGCTGAAATATTACATAAAAATAAATGGTGAACTTTTTCAGACCATTCCTGGCGGTCCTGCCGATCTCGCTGGATTTTTCAAGGAAGGAGACTATATCGTGAGCATAAATGGCGTCAAGATTAAATATTTCGAGAAACCTGACGGGATTTACAAATTTCTCAATGCAACCTGCGATTATGCTGACCTTGTCGTTTTCAACGTGAGTTTATGTCACTAACGCAAATCTTTGCTATATCGAGTCTATATAAATAATAGCAAAATAAACGAAAATTTTAGCTTTCTTTTGACTATTTTTTAGTTTGTTTCACTGCAGGGCTCTATCACCACTCTGCTCCTTGCTGGCTTAGCATGTGCTGCCGTCTCCGCGATCGCTCTTATTGTTATTGTTCCTCTTATGTTTTTGCTCTTTGTAGTCTTACCTGTGCATTTTATTCTCAAGACTTCGTGATATAATCGGCAATGATCAAGGCAGAAACAAGAATAAATTAATTTTAAATGATTCATTGATTGATCACTTGTTCAGTTTTGTACTTCGTGAATTGAATCGCATTGAGAAAGCGTGTCACGCAAAACGTTGTCTGAACCATAGAATATCTCGCCAGCTGTTGGGCAGGGATGGGAAAGGAGAAGGAGGGGGAGTGAGAAGGATCTCGAGGTCAGGGCGGAGGAGAGAGAGAGTGCCGAGACAGGGGGAGCGAATCAGCCCGCGAGAGTGAGAGAGAGAAGAAGCGGTTGTGTGACCTACCGGTTACCAGAGTGATTGTTTCCATTTCTTACATAAATTTTCAATTATTTCCTCCGCGATTCATGGTATTTCAAGAAAAGGAGGGGGAGTGATCGAGGCCAGTGTGAGTGCCGAGCAGGGGAGGGGGGATGACCTGTGAGAGAGGTGATGGTGTGTTCTATCGCTCCCTGCGACTTATGATACCCTCCCCATAGCGTCCTCACTGTATCGTGACCTACAGTTCGCACACAGCAAATAGTGAAATATTCATCTCTTGCTATCCTTTATCATCCCCTGTTTTTCCCCAAGCTTGATCTCAAATTGTTTCAGTCATACAATGGCGGGGGAAACCGCAACTTCGAGTGATGAGTCTATGACAGAAACGGTGGCTATTTTTTTATATTTTTATGAATATGCCAATTTTTCGTCGATAAGAAGCGAAACACTGATTGCAATTCCTAAATAATTTTTTTATCTTTCTAGGTAGTAAAAACCGTGGTGCTGTTCGTCGGATTGATCGTGTTCGTATTCGTGCACGGATCCACCGATCCGGCTGGCATGGAAATATTCAGCACGAAATCATCGCGCACCGTTCATCTAAACAAAACGGACGGTGATTATGGATTGGAGCTGGATTGGACCACCATTGTTGGGGTGAGTAGTTTTGATGAGAATCGGTTTGACGGTGTTAGCATAAAGCCCTGATGCATTTGATCATCAGTAGGGTTGGCTAAACGATACTCTAAACGTGCTAGGTTTAGCTTCCCCTACGCTCTATGCCTCTGAGCCTGCCACGTTTAGAGTATCGATTAGCCAATCCTAAGCATCAGTTGAATCGAAGCTATTCCTTTACAGACCGTTCCTGGCGGCCCGGCAGACAAGGCTGAATTTTTCGAGACCGGTGACTATATCGTGAGCATCAATGGCATAAAGACACAATATTTTAAAGCTCACCACAAGAAATAGTTCAAAATCCACATTTCAGGGCTCTTTGGCCACCCGCCTCCTTACTGGATTAACAAGCGCTTTTGTGATTACGATAGCTGTGATCGTCACTATTTTCCTTTTTTTTGTTGTTCTCCATATTATTGTCGTCAAATGCTTTCCAATATCGGTCCCAGCAAGAATTCGTGGATATTTCTCGTCGTCACAGTCATTTTCGCTGTAAATATGATTGTTCCACATGCGATTCTACTTTGCAGTAGAAATAGATATTGATGTTTTCATTGTATGTGACTTGTGAGAACAACAAACATGAATGAATCACATAGAAGTGCATTTGTGCTTGAGCAGTTGTTCAATTTTGTAATTCGTGGATGACGCATTGAATGATGTGACATACTCAGTCTTTCTGAAAGCGTGGTTCATAGAACCGCAGGCTGATCTATGAAATATTGCACTAACTATTGCGTACTATGAGTAGGGAATAGATGGGAAAGATGCCATTCCTATGGCGGGAGGAGTGAGGTTTATCTCTAGGTCAGAGCGGAGGAGAGAGAGAGACAACTCGGGGTCAGCATTCTCTAGCACCAAGATAGAGGGGAGCGGAGCGAGAGAGAGAAGTTGTGTTCTTCACCATTTATTTCGTTCCTGTGTGGCCTACCCTTTGCTAGTGTGATTGTTTCCGTTTCCTTCCTCAAATATTTCTGATTTCACCAACGCATTTCTGTTTCCAAATGTAATTATTTCAGTGCTCTAATGGTGATTACGATCGCGATTCCAAGCGGGAGGCAGGCTGAGGCAAAGGTGAGGTGGGAGAGACTATCGAATTTATGGATTTAGTTTCCTCCCCGTCTAAAGCGTGATATCAACAGCAAGAATAGCATAATTTCCGAGTCATTTGAGCTAAAATTCATGTTTCCCGCAGAAAAATCAAGCCGTAACCAACTACCATACGGCGAGTGACGCGGAAAGTGGAGCATCTACCAACAATACATTTCAATTCAACAATGATTCAACTGACAGCATCGTAAGCACTTCATCGTACTTTCAAATTTTCATTCCGAAATTTCAGAATTAATATAACTAAAATGCTTCAGATTTATCGCGTTGTTATGGGAGCACTCGTTCTATTTTCCGTGCTCGGTTTCGTTGTCGGAATGATCTGTCCTGAATTTTCCGAATCGCGTTCCTTCCGACTTAACAAGACGAACGGTGGCTACGGTTTGGAGCTGAGCTGGGACAAGATTGTTGGGGTGAGATATTGATAATTTTTTCTTTATTTCTTCTGTAAATGAAGAGCAAAAGACTCTACTACTACAAAATCAAAGTTGAAGACTTCTGTGATAGGAAAATGATTGACAACATAGCATAAAGATTAGGGTTGATCGTTCGGCTTTCGGAACGGCCGAATGAGAGTGATCAAAATTGCTTCGTTCCGGAATTGATTCAATTAGCGCTCGGAATGAGTTCGGACAATGAACTAATTGGATTTCTCATTCCGGAACGGCCATTGTTCGACTCTCGGCCATTCCGAAGTGAGGGGATAATTGGATCAAAAGTTCGGAATTCCGTCATTCCGTTCCGAACGATCAACCCAAATAAAGATTGGCCTATTTCAGATCGTGCCTGGCGGTCCGGCTGATCTCGAAGGAAGGATCACGACAGAAGACTATATCGAAAGTATTAACGGGGTTATCGTGAAAAATTTCAAGCGTCCAAATGGAATCAATATGTTTTTGGACGCGAGTCACGAGTATGTCAACCTGGAAGTTTACGATGTGAGGTTTTATATTAGAAAATATCCGAACATGAAACTGTTTTCCTGATGACATTTTTTTCCGGAAATCTTCTTAGAAATAATTATCGCTTTTTGGAGACTCTCACTGAATTTCGGTGAAACATTTCAGCTATTTCAACCGAATTATTATCCATTCAATGTTCTATCGTGCGTTTGAAATGATCAGCAACCTCAATGTGCTTGTTAGCGAGCTATTGATTGTCTGGGAGAGAGCAAGAAGGAAGGACGGGGGGAGGAGGACAGTTGATCTACCGCCTCCTCCCGGCCTCTTCCCTTCTCCGCCCCCTCGAACGTTCGTCAAAGGTCAGATACGAGTGGAATGGAAAACAATCTCACGATACAGCTCAATTGCATCCCTGCAGGGCTCTCTGCGCAGCCGCCTCTACTCCGGCCTCATCGTCGCCGTTATCTACACGATTATTGCCATAGTTATTGTTGGTGCCTCCGGCGCTGCAATTAAGTGTTTCGAGTCACGCTAAATTGTCGGATATCCAAATGTGTTTTTTTATTGAACTTGTTGCTAAATATCGCTCCAATCCAGATCGATCATTTCACGTCTGTATGCTGCGCAGTGCGCACATCTCATGGAATAAATTTTTCTTTATAAAAGACCAGCCGGGGCCGCGCGCCTCCGGCGCGCTTCCCGGCTGGATAACGCCGGGTTGTGTGCTTAGTTGAGTTGTGTGACTGTGAGTTGAGTAGTTGAGTCCCCATCATTCCCCATCATTTCGAACATTCTAGAAGGTTCTGCGTCTGTCCCCGTCATTTCGAACATTCTAGAAGCCG
>LS487887.1:28346-59645 GCA_900490705.1 Pristionchus arcanus
TTTGTTAAAAAATTATCATTAACTATTATTGTAATTATAATAAGATTGAGAGGAATTTTAGATCCTTCCCGGAGGGCCCGCTGACTTCCCTGGTGGAATCACTGTCGAAGACTATATCAAAAGCATTAACGGAGTTGTCGTATGCCATTTCATTCGGCCGAATGGAATCAACGATTTTTTGGACGCATCCCACGAGTATGTCAAACTGGAAGTAAACAATGTGAGTTTTTTGCGGAAATTGATTGGGGACACTGTAATTGCAAAGGAGAAGGTGTTAGACATTTTCCTAGCTAGGACTGATATTTATTCTCTCGCTGTTTATTGATTCTCCGTTGTATGAATTTGAGATATTAGGCAGCATAGTAAATTGATTCCGGAATTCTGAAAGTGTAAGGAAAGATGAAAAGCGTGGGTTTCTAACGGAAAAGTGCCCAAAACGTGATAATTCTTTGCAGGACATTCGGCTCAATCGCTTCTACTACGGCCTAATAATGGCCGTCACAGCGCTAATTACTGGCATTGCACTGATAGCAATTTGCTGCATTCTGAAAGCTATTCTTGTGGCTGTCATTGACTGTTGCATTTGACGTCGAGTATCCAAATTTACTTTTTACACGTCTTGTTAATGGTTTCCAAAAAAAAATAAAGATATATTATTACTTTGCTTTGTGCTTTCTACGACAAAGTTTCTACGACGCAGTGAATAAATTTCGATGTTGCATGGTCAGCTTTTCTATAGGGTGCTTTTGTGGCCTATGTCATATCTTGTGGGCTCTATGGATAGGGAAGCGAAGATGGTGAAGGAGAGAGATGAGGGAGAGACAGATCTCGGGGTCAGCGTTCTCTAGTGAGAGCCGAGCAGATGGTTTGACCCGCGAGAGAGGGAGTGAGTGAGAGAGAGAGAGACAGAGTCGCCTTATTATACTCCCCGTGTGTGGTCATTATTTGCCATCGTTGCCGATTTTTGCTTCAAGTTTCTATTATGAAGGATCATGATTTCCCATTTCACTACTTTTATATTTCAGTGCCTTAATTATGGTTGGAATTGCGATGCCAAGCGGGAAGCCGGTTCAGCAGAAGGTGAGAAGGCCGAGACTATCGAAATCGATTTATTTTCAAATTAAAGTATTAGTATCTAAAGATCCATCCAAGGCGGTTAACTTCAGTCTTTTTCAGTCTGGGGATAATGCAGCAGTCCAAGAGGAAACGACGGGCACCAGCTCATCATGGGAACTTCCTCCAATAATTGAGTTCATGATAGCACATAAAGAAATAGTGAGTAGCTCAGGCTTTTAAATTGCACATTGTCCTTTAATGTAAACCAGAGCACACTAGGAGTATCTTTTATGGAAACTGATTGGTCATTCGCGAGTCAATCAGCCTTCCGTTTAGGGAGAGAGGCGAGCCTGGCAATCGTCAAAACAAAATAATCGAGAAAGAAATGTTTTTTTAACCGGGCACCACAATAAATTTAAATTAACCTTTATTTCAGCCATATTCTATTCTGGCATTTCTCGTATTCACGAGCTTTGTCTTTTTCGTGGGCGGATTCTATCATCCGGAAGACCACGTCGCGCTACGATCCGTGCGACTCAACAAGACTGACGGTGGATACGGCTTGGAACTGAAATGGGACAGCATCGTCGGGGTGAGCAGTTTTTTTGGAATTTAACACATTTATCAAGAGTAGGCTCTGTTGTGCATGGCAGGCCATTCATGACTTCTTGAATATCTCAGAAAAGTGGGTCAATAATTTGCTCAACGCAGTACCAATATCGTTTTCTTTTGCTTACATCACATAATTTCGTGGACTTGTCTTCTCAAAGTTATTTCGAAAAAAAGTTACAAGAGTCATTAAATATAATCGTTTTGCCAGCTTTGAAGCTGTGTGGAAAAAACTGCGAAGTTGAATTTTGAAAATGGTTAGATTGGAAACAGATTAAGTCGTATTTTAGATCGCATCTGGCGGGCCGGCTGACCTGAGTGGGATCACTGTGGACGAAAATATCAAGAGCATCAATGGAGTCGACGTAAAGTATTTCAATCAACCAAATGGAATCAACGTTTTTCTGGAAGCTACCCACGAGTATGTGGTACTGGAAGTGTATGATGTGAGTTTAAATTTGAAGTGAAATGCATCCGAAATCGGGTGATATATGAAGCCGTCTTCGTAAGAATCGAGTGGGGGCCGGCACAGCAAAAAAAAGAACGATTTTCTCAAACTTTGTGAACCGGGGTTCTTGAGGGTGCTGATGACGATGTGAGTTTATAGTAGACTTGGAAGATGTTCGGTGCCGAGCAAACCGATATTTACTTTTCTTAAAAATGAATGAAAATGCTAATTGATGCTAATTTCTAGAAGCTACCTATAAAATTACACCATTTCAGGGCTCTCTATCCAGTCGTCTCTACTCCGGCTTTATAATGGCCGTTGGCATGCCGATTGTTATGATCGTTATTATCGTTGTCATCATTTCTGTCACATCCATTATCTGCCACTGTTTTGTTTAAAGAAAGCTGAATATAACCTGTCCTCAAGGTTGCATTTCGCTCATGATTTTAGCAACCATTCTAAAATGCAATTTGTTTGAGCGTGTTCTTAATGGCTTTATCGGTTTGTGTGACACAGTGTTTGACAGGACAAGCAGTACATTATGTTCTACTCTGTTGCATTTTGATATGTTGTCTCTTCAATATATTGCGTACTCAATGAAAGCCGCCAATATAAAATGACATAAAAGTAAATAAGGATTGCGTTCACATATCTTTGTACCTCTGAAGAAGGAGGACGATTAAAGATTGAATCAGGCAGAGAGAAGGAGGGCCAGTGGGCACACTATTTCCTCCCTCGTGATCAAGGATATGGAGGGGAGGTGACCTCCTAACAATAAGGAATGCCACTGGGCAGACGCGATATGATGCGCAACCGATCACATCCATTATCAAAAGAAGTTAATTCATTCATTCCTTACGCTTGTCAGCAATGGTCGTGCATTATTTCATAATTGAATATGTTCTTTTTTTTATATTTTGCTTTTTTAAACGATTTTTACAGTGCTTACAAATCTCAGTCTAATGGTGGTTGCAATCGCGATTCCGAACGGACGGCAAGCGAAAAAAGAAGAAGGGGCAAAGGTGAGCATTTTTTGTCGAGATCTCGAGATCTACTTTGGATCAGTATCAATCTAACAGAGAAACATAAATTCATATTTTCAGCCGAAAGAACTTGCCTCAACCGACAACCAAGCAAACGATGGGACTTTTAGACTGAAGGTGTGCATTTGAAAAAATCCCATACATTTCCTATTTATTTGAATAGAAACAACATTCTTTCCAGAAATGCTGAATAATTTTGCCTTTTATTTAGGTAATTAAAACCGTACTTGTCTCCGTCGTATATGTCGTTGCAATGTTCGCTATTGGAGCATCTGATCCGGATGAGATAGAAATGCTTAGCACGGAATCATCACGTAATGTTTATCTCAACAAGACTGACGGTGGTTTTGGATTGACGCTGGATTGGAAGACCATTGTTGGGGTGAGTATTTTTGAAATATTGTTTTTCTGTGAAAATCGGTTTGCTTTTGCCATTATTTTAATTGAAAATATTCCTTTGCAGACCGTTCCTGGCGGTCCAGCCGATCTTGCGGGAGTTTTCAAGGAAGGAGACTATATCGTGAGCATCAATGGCATCAAGATTAAAGATTTCGAAAAGCCTGATGGGATTAACAAATTTCTCGATGCAACCTGCGACCATGCTGAACTGGTCGTGTTCAATGTGAGTTTTAATTAATTATATATTTAATTAATTATTTATGTATTCGGACATGGTATTACAAGAAAATTATCATATCATGTGTGCATAAAAAAGGAAGTTTGTCGCTACATGCAAATATTGGCTATATCTAAATCATCCTCAAGATACTTACATCTATTTATACGTTTTAAATGATTAATTTCAGGGCTCTTTCGAAACTCGCCTTTTCACTGGCGCAGCAGTCGCTGTTGTCTTCACGATTGCTGCTATTATTTTCATTCCCATATTTTTTCTGCTCACTATTATCTTGCCGATGTATTGTTATCTCGAGTATTCCTACCGGAGACGGTAGACATTGATATACCAGACATTGATATAAAAATGAAAATGAATAAATCTGTGTTTAAGCCGCTCCCTTGCATCGTTGCTGCATAGGCGATAAATGTTTGATGCTATATTAACTGATAAATTGAGAAAAATCAGCACAAAAAAGACAATGAGGAGCTGTTGCCAGTTGCGACTCTCATGATGACAGGAGCGGGTGACAGATGACAGAGACGATGACAGAGACTCTCATGATGACAGGAGCGGGTGGCAGAAGAGACGGCATGGCAGATGGGATCAGACCAAGGGGTCAAGAGGAGCAGGGGGAGGGATGCTGATGGAGGAAGGGAAGAAAGTGGAAGAAAGAAGGGTTGGCATACAAGCAAGGAAGGGTGACCATCATGTCCTATTGATCAAATGCGTGATGTATTTCTCTATATCTATCTTTTTTCCTTTCTAACCTTTCTTTGTCACGAATCTAATGTCGAGTTCAATTATGAAAAAAGACACTAATTTGCAGATGACTGGGATCATGATCTCGAGTGATCCAGGCAAGGGGAAGAAGGTGATATCATTTCTATATTTTTTCATGTCTTCCAATACATCTCATATGTATACATTACGATTATTCATTCAACTATCTCTTCAGGTGAATGATCAGGTCACTGACATCAACAATATCGCGGTTGTGATAGAAGGTTGCATTCCCACCTTAGAATCTGAAGTGATATCTGATATTGAGAAAAAAGTAAGTCTCGGATTCACATGTTGTATCCTTCTTAGGGGCATTGTTACTCATACCATCCACATTACAATAACTCAAACAATTCTATTGAATTTGCAGAGAAATTGCTTTGGATATGTAGCTATGATGATTCTCGTCGGATCCTTCTCGGCAGGAATCGTTATCTCAAGTGAGGGCTCGAAAAGGACTCGAAATGTCAGACTGAACAAGACCGATGGAGGATACGGATTGGAGCTGGAGTGGAACAGGATTGTTGGTGTGAGTAAAGATTTTAAAACTAAACTATCTTCACTGATGTCTACTTGATTGCAGTATTGGTGATCATGAGACAATATCCATTGTTTTCACTGCATTATCTGAACATGAGTTGTCTTCTGTTCACTCTACGTTCTAGGTGCTTGCTGGAGGCTCTGCAAACATTTCCGGCGATATCTTCGTAGGCGACTTCATTTTCACGATCAATGACATCGACTCGCGTAATTTTCTCGGCGAGGATAGCATGAACAACTTTTTGAAAAGAACCTGTGATGATGTCACGCTGGAAGTGCAGACTAGAGTAAGTAAAGGAGTTATTTTAGAATTTTTGTTATTTTTATTATTATGACAAAATGTTATTCACTGTTTCCTCTGAACATTCTTGAGTCAGCCGAATTTCGTGTAATCAATTCCATACATCTTTCAGAAGCCATTCTCCTACATCCTGATCAATTCATTGCCCTTCGCTGCCGTTATGGCTGTCGTTTGGATGACTCCTTTCTTGATAATAGGAAAGTTCGTCGGCTTCGGACCGGTATATCGGGATAAACGGAGGGAGGTACGGTAGATCTTTTTGATACATTTCACTGATAAGGGAGTGAAGGAACTCAACTTCTTTCCAGGTTATCTTGACTAAGTCGGGCACATGTGGCTTCGGATTCCAACATGATGGAGCAGAGATCACTGATGTGAGTTACTATCGAGTTAGTTTTCCTAGTTTCACCTAGTTTAGTATTTTCCCTAGTTTTTTTTCCATCCGCTAGATTCATCTACTATGTTCTAAATTTGCCCTTCGCCCTTTTTCGATGATGTATCTACTTCTTTTTTTGTATTTATTCCCTTGTGTAAAGTATCACAAAATCAAAAGCCTTCAATTCCGAATATGGAATTTAAAAAGATCTTTGAATTTTAGATCTGCTCTGGAAATCGTCGTCATATTCTCATTGGTGATAAGATATTGAGCGTCAACGGGACCGCTATTCGAGATCAGACCACTCAGGAGATCACGGACCTTATTATGGCCAATGACACCGTGACGATGATTGTGATATGATTATGTGTAATGAGAAACAAATTTTTAATATTTGAGAAATTCCACGCTAGTCATTTGTTTTATTCCATCGATTATACTGTACTGTTTCAATAAACGTAACATATATTCTGCCTTATTGTGTGTCTTGTGTTAATTGTCATATTTGGGCTGTCGATGTCTTCTCGATTTCAAATGAGATCTTCAGTCTCCTTAGAAATCAAAGATTCTCACAACTGAATCCGAATAAGTAATGGAGACGCCGAGAAGGAGGGCCAGGAGGATCTTTCATGCCATCTAATAAATGAGTAAGGAAGGGGAGTACTGGGGAGGCTGTGGCTACCAAACAATAAGGAATGCCACTGGGCAGACGCGATATGTCGCGCAACCGATCGGCTTAGCGTCAAAGTGATTTTAATGTCATTTTCATTCTTCACTTACACTTGTCTGTGGTGGTCGCGATTTTTTAATTATTACTGAATCTGTTTTTTTTCTTTTTTTTTCTTCAAACGTTTTCTACTACAGATAATGGTTGTTGCAATCGCGATTCCAGCCTCATGGCAGGCGAGAAATGGAGCATCTGCAAAGGCACACAAAGAAGAAGCTAAAAAGGTAACAATTTCAAGTTTATTAAGATCTATCTTAGTTCGGTTCTCATCTGATCAAATTTATCTGAATAAACCCAAAAAATATGCATAATGTAATCTTTTTTTTTCAGCCGAAAGCCCTAGCTCCCTCCGTCTACCAAGCTTCTTCGATACCCGCCGGCACAGGTACACTCCGTGCACGCCCGTCCTATAATAAGCCGGCGATGTCAATTGAGAAAAGTTCAAATGCTGTGGTGAGTTGTGCAGGCTCGAATATTAAAATGAAAATGAAAATATATAAACAATTCTCAGATTTATTGGATTTGCCTGGGACTACTCGCTATGGCAATCTTTACCGGCATCGTAGTGGGAATTTTTTCCCCGCCGATCATTTCCGAATCACGTTACGTGCGTCTGAACAAGACGAACTGTTGCTACGGCTTGGAGCTGCACTGGGACAGGATAATTGGGGTGAGCAGTTATGACTAGGGCTAACTGATCTTATACCCAACACATTTAAGTTAGATATTTTTATATTTTACTCATTTCATCATTAAATGGAGAATAGCAGAATAAATATGAAAAAATCGATGTTGAAGAGATGTGTGATAGGAAAAATATTGCCTTATTTCAGATAGTTCCTGGCGGGCCGGCTCATCTCAGTGGCAGAATTACGGTAGAAGACTATATCGAAAGTATCAACGGGGTTGAAGTGAAAAATTTCAAGCGTCCAAACGGAATAAACGACTTTTTGGACGCGACACACGAGTATGCCAAGCTGGGAGTGTATAACGTGAGATTTGTTGAAATTTATCGACGAGTCGAACAGGGTATTTTTTATACGGCAGAATAATCGAGCTAATTTATTTTCGAATATTCTTCTGTCACATCTTTGTCTATTATTCATCTTGCAAATAATGAAATTGAGAGACATGCTAGTGAATTGATTCCAAAAATATCGTCAGCAGAATAGACGCACTGAGAAATTTCAATGGAATTGAAGTCCAACCGTTCAAGATATCCATACAAAGAAAATATTGCAGGGCTCTCCTCTCAACCGGTTCTACTCCGGACTAGTAATTACTATCGGGATGCTAACTTGTTTCGCTGTTCTCGGCGGCTCTTTTCTGGCGTTAATTTGCCGCATCTAAAGCATTATGTATCCAAATAAGCTATTCATTGATTCAAGTTGTTAATAGTTTCCACGGAAACACGTTTGTTGATTTCCATACTATGTATGTCACAGTTTTGTCATCGCTCCTAATAAACTCATGATCTCCTGTGTTTTGCGAAATTGTGCTTGAGCTGTCCACACAATAATTATTTTTAGACTCAATTGTGTATGACAGAGGTTGAGGAGAGGATTTTTTCTCTCTAGTGATGAGGTCTGACAGGAAATATGATGATTGTGGTGTGATATTGACGTTCAATAAATCTGCCGTCTTATTTCACTTTCGCAATTTTAGCGAAGCTACGAAAGAGTGTGGACGAAAGTCATATTATGTGAAGTTTAAAAATAAAGTTCTTGGGATAATTGCGTTAATTGGGGAGTCGATATCTTGTAACACAAGTGCATCCGATTAAGTAAAGGCTTAGCCCCGGAAAAAGACTCAACCAAGTACGACTCAACCAAGCGGACGGCGGCTACGGTCTGGAGCTGAAATGAGACAATTTGTTGGAGTGAGGCATTTTAAGAAATCGAAATCGAAAACAAAAAATTCGTCGTATTTCAGATCGTCCCTGAAGGTCCGGCTGATCTACAAGGCGAAATTACGATTGAAGACTATATCATGAGCATCAATGGAGTCTCCGTTCGCTATTTCCGTAGTCCCAATGGAATCAACGATTTTCTAGACGCGAGCCACGATTACGCCAAACTGGAAGTCTATAGTGTGAGTAATATTTTTTATTAGAATTGAGGGGCAGACATAGACGGATGTCAAAATAAGCGAAATTGAAAATTCTAATCCATTCAAATATTTTGAAGAGGATCCGAAATCATTAAACTAATGTATTTTAAATAGATATCTACATAATAACCATCCTGGAGTGCCTTCAGATCTTCCTGGAAAGTATTATTCGTTGTGTTTGTGCAATTCCACTATTTCGCATTCTAAATGTGCCTGAGAAAATAGTAATGCAGAGAGGGGGATGGAATAATTGGATTCATCGAATCCTTCATTTCACAAAAAATCGGACCATTCATGTCACTCCATCGATTGCACTGTGCAGATGATTTCAATAAATCTCACGTCCAACATTTTCCACTTTTTTTGCATTTCATACGAGGCAAAGAAGAGAGTGTGGAGGAAAGAGGGGAATGGAAAGGCAAATAATTGGGTTCATCGAATCCTTCATCTCGCAGGGGCCGCATTTCGCACTAATGAGATAGAGAGCGACTCACGAATCTCATAGGGGTCTCAATTAACGGCTTAGGAAGGGGAGAAGGGTTTCTAGATGCCCTGAGAGCTCATTGAAAAGGTCAAAGGGCCTTTTCGAACTGAAATTCTCATCTTTTGCATTACGTTCATTATCTTTTCTGTTTTGTTCATTCGTCTTTCGCTCTTACAGAAGCAATAATAGCAAACACTATTACACAGCTGCTATGTTACCCCATTTGGTAGCTCTTCTTCGAAGCGTGTAATGTCTAGTCGGTTGCCGAGCAACAGCTCATCGCGCGAGAGCATTCGCGATATTTATAGAGTTTATATTATATTTATATTTATAGACTGGTGTTCTTTTCTTAGAATTATATTGGATTAGTATTTCAGTGGATTAGAGTTCCATTATCTCACCATTTCTTACACTCTCTCTCTTTGTTCGTCTTATTGAAATTCCGGAATCAGTTCTACCAAGCCATTTCTCGTAGCCTCTTTTGCTGCTGAGCTCATTTTTATTCCCCTTTCTCAGCCTCGCAATGGTTGCTTGGACAAGATCCGTTCCATGCAAAGGGCTCAAAACGACTGAGGTGAGATAGCATAGTTTCGTGGTGTAGTCTTGCTGACATTGTAATCTTTCAGCCCACAGCCGTTAAACAAGCAATCGATGTTTCTATTGGGAGCGTCGAAAGTGGACATCTTCTTATCAGGGCCAGCAACAAAACCAAAAGCAAGAATTCCGATGTATGTATTTTTCCTGTAATCAATGAATCTTCTGATTACAGGCCAGATCGATAGCAAAATTCTTGACTGGCCTCTACGTCTTCTATTTTCTTGTATGCCTCTGCATGTACTACTTCCCCGTCACTCAAAATCATTTTGTTCACCTCATGAAGAGCAATGCTAGTTATGGAATGGAGTTGGACTGGGACAAAGTCAGTGGAGTAAGTCTACAGTTTGTTCTGAGCCTCATTTTCCTGTAAAAGTAGCCAGATAACAACGTGAAAATTTGGGAAAACGAGAGACTATGAGGGTACTTAAAAATGAGACTATTGCTGCATTACAGGTAATCCCCGGCGGAGCTGCTAACTATTCCGGTGAACTATGGCCGAATGATTGCATCGTCAGTATCAATGGCATCAGCACAAATGATATGGAACGACCTCATGGAATCAGCAACTTTCTTGAACGGAGATATTCCGTCGAATTGGAAGTCAGAAGGGAAGTAAAGGTGAGTGATATCTCACTGATAACTTTTTTTTACGAAAGCTCATTCCCTCTGAAGTAGAAACAATAATAAATATGATACATTAGGAAACCTTTTCCCACTCAACCGCGTGATCAGAATAGTAGTGAAAGTGATTACAATTCTCTTGATTTTGAAACTAGCTTTCTACTACGAATGAAGTAGAAGTGGGGAAACCTTATTTAATCTTCTCCAAAAGATAAAACATTCCAGATCCCTCTGTGGGTGTGGATCATCTTCTCCCTCATTCTCGCCCTGTTCACTCTCATTCTCTACGTATTACTATGCATCGGAACGTTATTCATCCTATTTATAATCTTTCTGTGCTTGAAACGACGTCACATCGCTCGCACTAACGCTTCTAGTGCAAGTCAGACAGTCTGAATGTAATCAAGTAGTATCTCGAGTTAATGAGTTTCCCCTATCGTGTTTCACGTTCACTGGATAAAATGATGATGATTATGCAACTTATTCAAGCAGCCTTTATTCATAATACAAGGTCCAACCCGAGAAAGAAATGCCAAAACGGCTAATCTCTATCTTCGCACCTTGGTGGGAAGGGGAGGCGGTGACCTCACGGGAATGGACTGCGGGCCCGCTTGCCTCTTGATTTCCCGCGCAATCACTTGTCGGAATTTTGTTCGATATTTTGGATAATTTTTTAAAGAATTTTTTTCCTTGAAGGCGATTGCAATTCCGAGCAGATAGCAGACGAGTTAAATGGTGAGATTCTTTGTATATCCTTTTCATAGTAACAAGAAGCTAATCTTTAACAAATTGTTTTATTCAGAAGGGCATTAACCTTATCGCAAGCTATGGATCTATAGGCGGCATCGAGAACGGAGAATCGCATAACAACACGTGGACACTGGAAGAAAAGGAGCCCGGGAGATCTGACTGCAATATAGTTAGTCATTACATTTATATATTTTGGCATTTTAAATTACCATGAGTAGTCTCCAGTCTTGCCCAAGACTGTCATTTAGTAGCCTATCTTGGAGAGACATAACATTTCCATTGCAGATATTCATTTCTCTTTGCACTCTCTTCTTAACCTTGTTCACAATGGGATTCGGCTGCTCCTTTCGCTATCTCGAGCCGACCGAGTTCACCCGAGATGTTCTCCTCAAAAAATACCTTGGAGATTGCGGTATACAGTTGGAGTGGAACAGGATTACCTGGGTAGGTGGTGTTAATGTGAGAAAATGAAAAGCGAATTTAATCAAAAGTTGTCACAGCATGACATCCGATTTTTGTGTTCCGATGTTTACTCGCTACATCCTTGTCCGTAGAATAGTTTTGCTACGGCTTTGATTCTCACAGTAATGCCCTTCACCAACGCTGTGCAATGCTCGCCAAAGCTTCCGGCAAGCATGTTCAAGGATTGCCAGTGGGGTCACTACTGGAAATCAACAACAACTTTGCAGATCGAATTTGGCGGCGCAGCTTATGAGAATGGAAAGTTCAAGATCAATGACTATATCACGAGCGTGAACGGATTGAGTGTGGACCGTTTCCCCGGGCAATATGGCATTATTGATTATCTGAGTATGTACAATGATGAGGACTCCGTCATGTTCGGACTCAAGACCATCAATGAAGTCAGTTTTCATCGCAGCTAAACACTTTTTTGCAAATATGTTTTTTAATGACAGTTGACAGCCTGGACGCAACTTGGGAATTTGCTTGGACCCAAGTTGGGGACGCACACCAGAGTATCATGTTCTAATTACAGGTTGCTCTATCCGACCGCATTCTCTTCGCTCTCAAATTCCCTCTATACGCACTTCTTGCAATCGGAATAATTTGCTCGGCCATCGGCATTTCCTTCGCTTTCTTCTTCATTTGCTTACGCGTTTACGATCACTTTCGAAGAGTTTGAATTACGGTGATATCCTAATGTGATCCATGCTGTGATTGATTACCTGATAAATTCCCATTTTCTTGAACTTCAAAATAGCATGGCCTCATCACACTCATCGTATGAAGAAAAATATATGCCTACGGAAAAGCGGTAGAGCTGGGTAGGGGAGGAGGGATCGAGGAGGTCAGTGGCCTCCTCCTCCTCTTCCCTTCCCTGAGCAGATCAGACCGAGAGGGAGAGAGACTGTGTGTGACGTGGACTAAGAAGGGGATAGGGGAAGACAAGTGGAGGGAGAGGAGGAAGGCGGAGGGAGGAGATAGGGAAGGTGCGAGCAGGCCACCCGGGGCATTGTTCCTTTCCCTTTCCAGCCGGCCTCGGTACGCGAGTGATGACTCAGCACTCTTTCTCATTTTATCCTTCTCTCGTTCATGTATGAGACCTCAACAATTCTGCATCTTTGCCTAGAGTTATTCTTCCTTCATTCCGAAACGATCTACTTTCTACTTTTGCGGATACTTTGTGTTCTTTGTCCGCATCGATCAATTTCATCTGCCAGTTTCAGATGAGGATCTTATCTGGCACATTAGGCATACAAAAGGATGATAAGGTTTGTGACCGTGACTTTTTAGTTTCATACTCAATCAGGCACTTGCATGAACTGATGGAACTGTGCTTATGTTTTCCTTCTATCAAAACATTTGATTCAGGTTGAGAAAGAGCACACTGTCGTGGAAACGTCTGTGAATGACGGCAAGGAAAAGACGGAAGAGGTGAAACATCTATTTTTTTGGTTTCAATTATTCACTGTCATTGTTGCAGATGTCAATGGACTCTCCGTTCTCGCGTAACGATCGTGTGTGTTTTTTGAATTATTATTTTTGACATTTTACTATTGCCCTAATCTCAAAATCATAGATCGATTGAATACACTAGATCGATTGAATTGTGTTACTACATTACAGTTCCACGCTGCGATCATGATCTTCTCGAGTGCATTCCTTGGTGCATGTCTCTTGGACATCTCAGTTGCTCTCATTCTGGGTACACCGACTCGTACAACCACATTCGTCCATGAGAACAAGACTCATGAAGGCTATGGACTAGTGCTCGACTGGGCTCAGACCGAAATGGTGAGATATTGTGTCGTGATCATTCTCAATATCAGAGCTTGATCAGTCATTTGGAGCATTAGATTGAAAACCATTATAACTCCCATTGAAGGGCATTGAAGACACATTGATCATGGAGAAGAAAGGGCTTGTTGTAAGCATTATGAAGTCTCCTCACGACTTGGGCGAAACAACAAACGAACGTGTTCAAATTACTTTCGAAAACGATCAAGTTAGTGCTCTTTTTCATAGATTATCTGAGTATTTCCCTAAAACAATCTTTATCGTGCGTTTGAAATGCTCAGCAAACTCAATGTGCTGGTTAGCGAGCTATTGATTGTCTGGGAGAGAGAACGGAGGAAGGAAGGGCGGAGGAGGACACTTGATCTACCGCCTCCTCCCGGCCTCTTCCCTTCTCCGCCCCTCGAACGTTCGTCAAAGGTCAGATACGAGTGGAATGGAAAATAATCTCACGATAACAGGTGCTCAACTGGCGTACCCTCGTTTCCGCGTTCTGGTGTCCAACTATCATCGCCTTCATGATCACCACTTACTTGATAATGAAGATTAGCCGACCGAGAAAGATCGGACCCGTTCGTGAGGTGCATCTTACCAAGAGCGATGGGAATTACGGATTCAAAAGCGAGGGAAGGAAGATTGCGGAGGTGCGTTTTCTCTCACCAATTAGCATGCGATAGAACATTTCGAAATGAGATAGACGACTAGTAGACATCTATAAACCACGTAAAGGTAACTCGTCAGCTAAACACATGATTTTAAGGTTAATTATGGCACTTCATCAATACAATTTCAGGTCACTGTAGGCAGCCCGGCCGACGTTCAAGGAAATCTCAAGAAGGATGACATCATCGAGAGCATCAATGGTGTCAATGCGTTCATGCTCGGGGATAAAACGATTAGGGAACTATTCAATACGAGATCGGATAATATGACGCTAGTTGTGAAAGCTACTGTGCCTGAAGTCTGAAGCTTGTCTAATTTCTCAACTGTCCATGATATTTTGCATATATCCATGATCTCGTTCCCTCAATTCCTCCCCACTACATCTATCATGCTTGTCATGTATCTGTTTATAGTCGTCCTCGAATAATATTTATCTCATCTTGCTCTTGTGATCACAAGTCTCTGGTAAACATGTATCTCGTATCAAAAACAAACCAGAGAAGGAGAGGTGGTATTATGGATAAGCGGACTGGGGATGTAGAAGGAGATGAAGAAACCAAGGTGAAAATGATGGATCGATAGAGCGCGAAATTGAGAGGAGTGCGCCGAAGACCACTTTGGATCTACCCTGCGACCCGGAACCTCTTCTGAACATTGTTATTTCCTTTTGCAATGGTGCCGGAAATATTCAAATTCGCCCACATGGCATCGCAAACATGATTGTGGAACAAAACAAAAAAATATCACCTTGATCTACTATTTCAGAATCAGCCTCACTCGTTCTTTCATTTCACACACTATCTCGCCTCGCTGACAAGTGAGCGAGAATGCCAAATGATGTGACTATTCCAGTATTCCAAACCCTACTCCACCCTCGGAAAACGAGAGATCACTCGGGATTCAGTTGCTTTCTTGTCATGTTATTGCGCCAAGAATATGCTAAACTTCTATTGAGTTTGACTATAAAATGTGTGGGTTCCTTTAGAGAAACCATCCAGCATCTTCCACCAGTCCGATGTCTTCCGTCCTCTTCTGTCTTCTTCTACTCGTCTTCGTGATTGCTCTAGATGCAGTGGCAACGGGCCGAGAGGTTAGCATTTCGCATAGTTTTTTTTTGAATTCTAGAAATTCATGAAAACAACCTCATGTTAGAATAAGATTACTCTCGTGAGCGGTGAGAAATAAAGAAAACGAGGTTTTTTTACGACATTATTGCACATTCTGCAACTTTTAGCATGTCAATCTAATAAAAAACTCATTCAGAAGCGCGACACCCCTAATCCTATCAAGTTCTTCAGAGACTTGGCCAGAGTCCTCGTGGTTTGTCGTGTTTGTTATTTACTGGAGAACGAAAACAGGAAAAATAGCATGGAAATATGTTGTGGTTGTCTTTTTTTTTCTTTTTTTAAGTTGTCTTTTTTCAGGCCACTATCGATGACTTTCTATTCACGCCCGTCTCGAACCTGCTAACGGGCGGTCGAGGATTTCCTTGGCAAAGGCCCGCGGCGCGCGGGTGGACCGGCGAACTAATCGTCCTACTTCCCCTATAAAGCCCTCTCCTTGATTACTCGTATGTTCCTGTGCTGTGCATAAATTTTCCGTTCCATTTGAATTTAATTGCACTTCGGGAAGGTTCCCTTTGTACAGAATACTTTCGATTTTGATAGAATATCCTGATCTTCGATAGCTTCAAAAGCTACAGAATACTCTATGCTTCATTATAACATCGAATTGCTTAGTACTCTAGAGGGATGGTTAGAGAAGCTCGAGGCGCACGGAGAGACACTGCTTCGAAATGAGAGAGATACCAGGGAGCAAAATGCAGACTGTCTATTTTCACAATGGTCTCTCGCCGGTTATAGAAGCAAGAGACAATGTGAAAGTGAGAGAGTCAGGCCAGAAAGAAATACGGAGGTCAAGTGATTATCTCCATGGCAACCTTGAGTCCCTAGAGACAAGGAGTATTAAGGAGACGAACTGAAGACAGACGGTTTGATGATAGAGCATGTCGGAATGAGAGGCTGGAGATGTTGAAACGAAGAGAAGGAGGGACATGAACAAGATACTAACGTTATTGACGATGCCTCTGTGTTTCTATTTTTGAAATCAGTTCTGAATTTCTTGCACAAACATTGTTTTATAAAAGTTTTATTACAGATGACAATCTTCACGGTCAGACGTGGTAAGTCTGAAGCAAAAGAGGTTAGTTAATGTTTTGTCAATGACGTATTCTCTCAACTATTTGAAGGTGAAAGTGCTTCTGGAAGATGATGAGCCGATCAACGAGAACAAGGAGTCGAAACCCGAGGTTAGATGACGTTCTAGCGTTCCATAAGTTGAGATGACTTTTAAATATTAATTGTTTGCAGATCTACATGGACTCTCCAATGGACAAGCAAGAAATGGTGACTGTTACTAAATCTCTATGTTTCCCTTGATCATTTGCTTTCTCAGAATTGATGTCAGTAAGTGCAACTGAGGAGCCATTCGTGTTTTTTTTTAAACACATTACATCTTCTTTTTTTAGAGTGCCTTCACTAATAACATTTACAGACTGTTGCTGCAATCCTCTCGTTCATCTTGTTCTTCGGAATTCTCGCCTTCGTCTACTATCTCTTCTATGCTGCTCCCGTTGCTGCTCATCCGATGAACTTCGTTCACGGAAACGATACATATGAGGGATACGGACTTTTTCTCACCAAAGAGGCAAGCCATTTCATCTATACCTGAAATATATCCAGGGGCCATCCTGACGTTGTCAGACGACTGTAAAATCGCTCGAGGTACCTCTCCTCTTTCCAACCAGTCGTTGCCATGGATTTTTCTTGAAAATTTTCGGTCTCTAACAATATGAAACTATCTATTCTTACTCTATCCGTGGTTGTTGTTTCGACCACTAGAGTACATGTCATACTTGAAGTACACATCATACTCATAACAAGAAACGCCAATCATGCATGTCTCGTTTTTTCTGTTATTTTTCCCCGTTGATCCCATGTCAACATTTCATTCCTTTCGTACTAGTCACTGAAATGGATTTGAGACAACGAAAAATTTGAGACGGGTGGCAATCATTGGAGTTAGATGATACGACGAAAATGAAAAGGACATGGGAATCAGTTTCAGGAGCCTCTGTTCAAGAACGATCAGTTCTCACCCATCAATGGCATCAATCTGGCGATTGTTCGAACTTCGGAAAGTTTCGAGAACTTGAAGAGGGGAGACTTCATCCTGGTGACTGCTCATGAGGTAAGCGCATTGAAGTTGATAAACAAATTATATTCCTATATCTTCAAGGAGTCCTACCTCGAGGGCCTCTGGCATCGCCTGCGCGACATCCACATTGGCTGGCCCGCTCTGGGTGCTGTTCTGGCTGCTATTAGCGTCGTCTGGCACTTCAAACCGATCAAGGTTTGTCTTTCGACGTCAAAAACCGTATTTATGACACTCGGAGCTTTAATCATCAATGTTTTAGCATTATTTCACGCTAATTTATTATCTATGATAGTGAATAAGATTGCGGATGATATCGAACCACCCTACATCAGGTTCGCGACGTGACTCTGACCAGAGATGATGCTGTCCGATACGGCATGGGAATGCGCGAGCATTATGTCCTGCAGGTAAGTGGGAGAAATGAAAAATTCGCCCGGTGACACTAATTTGAAATACACCGTATAAATACTTTCCTCTAAACCCGAGGCGCGACGATATTCATGGTAGCTCTCCTGAATTAGTGGATTTTGGCAAGATCGGCGATAATTGAAAATATTGTACGTTCAGATCTCTCCCGAGGGCGAAGCAGCGACTACCCTCAAGCGCGGCACGAAAGTCCTCCGCGTCAACGGGATCAGAGTCGCTCCGTACTGTCCCGAAATCGTCTCCCTGATTCTGAACGACTGGCAGGAGAACGTAACGTTCACTGTCATGGCCTGATGTGATGCGTCACGATCAACCCATTACTCCCCCGTTGACCCCACGCTGATTTTGCCCCTGAATTCTTCATGTCTACCCCTCGCCCTTCATTATTCCCACCCATTTCCTACGCATTTATTGGTCCCGTCAGATATACTTCATTCCCACGATTCGCCTGATTCAAAAAATTACAAACCTGGCAGGAGACCGTGACCTTCACGGTCTGAAGATTCGACCGTTTCTCTAACGTCGCATCTATCCTTCTATCCTTCTACCATTCTCAATATTTTATTTCATCTGCCCTGATACCAGTTCTTCCACTTCTTGCATCCATTTTGTGATTGCTTCACCTGATTTGCATAAATCTGACTTGTTGAATTGGAGCATGTAATTTCAGGTGCAATACAATCACATTACCACTAAAAATACAGGTTCACGAAGCTTTCTAGTCTTGAGTATTCTTTCTCTTTTTTTTTCATTTTCCTTGGAAATATGCAAGAAATATGCACACCAAATATTCGGGCTTCCTGCGTTCGACGGCTGAAACTATCGTGCGTTTAAAATGCTCTGCAAACTCCATGTGCTGGTTAGCGCTATCGATTGTCTGTGAGAGAGGAAGGGAAGAGGTAGGGTGGGAGGAGAGCAGGTAGATCACTTGCCTCCCCCGGCCTCTTCCTAACTCCGCCCCTCGAACGGTAGTAAAAGGTCAGCTATTCGTGGAATGGAAAATAATCTCACGATACGAGAGGGATCGAGCGATGGTCTCCCTAATCACGTGCAAGGCACTGACAGATGGTTGACCCGAGGGTGAGATGGGAGTGTTCATCCCAAGGGATCCAGCCAAAGTGGGCGGTAGTTTCTTCTCGTTGTCTTTCCTGCCTCACGTTTTCAGTGACTTTGAACTCATTTCAGGATAATCCTCGTCTCACAGCTGCACGGTTCTCAGAGGTATGACTGCCGACGACACTGGATTAACAAGAAAGGAGAAGGTAACATCATTAAGCATTTTGTATTTCCTCAATTCATCATGTGCTATTTTCGCAGCGATGTCTGTACTTTACCGTCTATCCGGTCTACTTCGTCATACTGTTTGCCGTAATGTACATCTCCACTTTCACCCTCCACAATCCACATCCTCAGAGGACTGTGGTCCTCCAAAAGATCAACGGAAGATTCGGACTGATCACGGATTGGGCAAGCATCATACATGCAAGTTTGTCCTACTTAATAATGTTTTTACACCATTCACAATTAAAACAAGTTATTCGGAAGGATGGTGGCTAGGCGCACTTCTGCAAGAAAAGTACCGACATTATAGAGATCGAACTACTTCAGGTAATCCCCGGCGGCCCTGCCGATCTTCACGGCAACATCACAACAAACGATCAAGTATTGCAAGTGAATGGAATCAGTACAAATAGCATCTGTGATTCCGAGGGACTGGAATCGCTAATGGAAACGAAGGAAGACACTGTGAAGTTGGTGCTCGTCGAGAAATATGTGGTAGGTCAAATGGAGTTGTAGTTGCTAGCATCCGGTACCGTGGTGACTGCTCATTTTTCGATAGGTAAAAAAGGTAAAGGTAAAGGTATTTCATCTTGATATTTGATATACTATGCTTTGAAATTACTGGAGCCTCGATGGAAACGAATCTTATTGATCTCCGCCTTCTCATTCGTCGTTTGCTTCTTGGGGTCTCTCTGCATGCTGTGCTATTGGGTCGCTGCCTGTGAATTAGAATAAGCTCGTGATAAACACTTTTCCTCGTTCAGTATGAAGTACAGGAGGGTGAGAACATGGGATGGAAGTCCATCATGGAAAGATTATCTCTAAGGTTGTTTAGGGGATTAACCGCACTCGCGACTAGAGAGTGTGAAGAATGAGGATACTATTGGAAATCCATTAGTGTTATTGGAAAATCATTTTCCAATAAGAGAACTCTAATTATCTCTCATCGGTTAGAGATGACGAGAGACCATGGGAAAGTGAGACAACGATGAACGATGGTCTTCCTAATCACATGCACTGACAGATGGTTGACCCGAGGGAGGGAGCCCAAGGGATCCTAGTGGAAGTGGGATGGGACAGATCGGTTACTTTTACGGCACTTCTCTGTTTTTGGCACAGCCATTTCTTCCCTACCATTCTCATTCCCCACCCCTTACACATTTTACTGTGTTGATATTCTGATGGCAGTCTCTCGATTCTTTGAACTCATTTTAGAACATTCATCATCTGATCATTGCACAATGCCGTATTGTGAAGTTCTGCCTGCCGCAGAAACTATAAGAAGAAAGAACAATGTGGGGATGTGCAACTATTTGATTTGAAATTTCATTGCAGTGCCGTCTGTTCTCTATTGTCTACTTAGTCCTCGTTGTCATTGTTTTTCTTGTCATGTACAACCTTCCCATTCGCCTCGCTAATCCACATCCTGAAAGGACTGTGGTCATCCAAAAGATCAACGGAAGCTACGGACTGATCACGGATTGGGCCAGCATCATACATGTGAGAAATATACTTGCACTCCATACTTACAGTCCGGACATATCAGCAATAGAGTAGTTACAGTGATAGTCCCATTACTTTGTGAAATATTGAGAAAATAAATCTTTTTACATAGCGAAAAGGTTTTCCATATAGAAGTTAGAAGGCAGTTGTTCTTCACTCAAAATGTATCATTTAAAATTTTCAGGTTGCCCCAGGCGGCTCTGCAGACCGGCAGAATATCACAGCTAACGATCAAGTACTGAAAGTAAATGGAGTAAGCACAGACCACATTTGGGATTCGGAAGGACTGGAAACGCTAATGGAGTCGAGAAAAGACTATGTGAAGCTTGTGCTGGTCGAGAAATACGTGGTATGTTAATTTTGGATGGTACTGCTCCTGTTAGCAGTGGGCCTATTTTTTCGCATACTTAATATTTTATTAGATATCCTCCACATTCAGAAGGACTATAATCTGAATGTGGAGGATATCTAATGAACTAACATTTTGAAATTTCAGGAACCTCGATGGAAGCGAATTCTGTTCTTCTTTGCTTTCTCACTCATTGCTTCCCTGTTTTCATCAATTGGAGCGCTCAGTGTGGCACACGAATTGAAGCTTGATAAAGATTTCTTGTGAATATGATCCGAATAAACGATTCAAGGCAATATATTCACACACTCTGCAATGCTTCAAAATCGGATGGAAATGGAGCATTAGAATACTGTAAATCTCCTCGCTCGAGCTACTCTCTTTCTCTGGCAATGTAGGGGAAAGAGAAAGGGGGAGGTGGAGGTCACTCCTCTCTCCCTGACTAGTGTGTGCAAAGGAGAGAGAGGATGCAGATGGGAGATCACAAGGGGAGAAGGGGAGAGGGATGGAGGAGAAGAGAGAAGCAGAGAAAGAGAGAGGGAGTGACTCAGCCCCGCTCAATGTGTGTGATCTTCTTGCAAACCCGTTTGCTGTTTCAAAATTGAAAGGAAAACTATCTTTTTGTATTGCCGTCGCGAATCTTTTATACTGCCCTTCTATCATTATGATTCAAAGCCGCGGCCAATTCTTTCTGTAATGATTTACTGTTAAAGATGACCAAAATCTCACTGGGGAATGGTCAGCAGAAAGAGGAGGAGGTAAGCGTTTAGTCGATATCTTTTCTTGCTCGGTTTAATCGGTTAGGGAGTTCACGTGGCATGTAATTGATCACCTGGCTGAATCAAATATAAAATGATTGCCTTTAATTATTCTCTTTTGCAGCCAAAAACTCAGTATCAGTCAATAGCTGTGGAAACTGAGCCACTCATCACAGATGTCGAAGAGGAAAGGGAGGAATCGACGGCCGATCTTGTTAGTTAATCAACTGGTTTCCGCAAAATACTATAATGGTTTTCCTATTCGTTAGCCATATGGTCCTGATATTTGTGATCTGACTCTCTCACTTTCCCATGGTCTCTCGCTGCTCTAACCGACGAGAGACCATTGCAAAATGAGAGGGTCAGTTTATCGTTCTGAAACTTTTTTTGCAGGTGTGCGGCTACTTCACCTACTTCCTCTTCTTTTTCCTCTTGAACCTTCTTTTTACTTCCTCACCCACGAATCCGCATCTTCTGAGACAAGTGCAGCTGAACATGACCGACGGAAGATATGGAATCGTGATGACGGGAAATGAGATTGTTGAGGTATGAACAGACTCGTTTCCGATTGTTTTATAGTTGAAGTGGATGATAGAATTAGTTATGGATCCTTAAGAGATACAATTCCCGGAAGAAGCGAAAATATACATAGTTTTCACAAATTGTGTTTCCCAAGAAAACACTTCTTGGTAGCGTGAGAGGAATTCAGGCAATTGTAATGAAGTAAGATTTCCAGATCGTAAACGGCAGCTCTGCATATCTCCAAGGAGATCTCAAGATTGGCGACCTTATCCAAAGTGTCAACGGTTTCGACGTCGCCCATCTTAGATCGTTCGACTACATCATCGAATTGATGCATACGAGGGCTGATGAGGTGGACCTGGTTGTGGTGATGAAGTATGAGGTCAGTTGGTTATTCCATCTAATGGATTGTGCAACGCCAAGCTGCGCGCCGCTTTCGTTCGCTTGGTCAGGCACAAGGTTAGATGAAAACTGCAACTCAATTTGTTCTCTGTCATAACAGTTTACTCTGGTCTCCAAAATTTCTCATCCAATCTGAAGAGCACATGCAGTAGTCGATCAGATGTGATGATGCTCAGATCAGATGCTGGTATTGTCGATAAATACAAATGTTGAGGAACCACTCTTCGATTGGATCCGCTCGCGCTTCTACTTTCCGGTCTTATGCGTGCTTTTCCTGGTGGCCTGTGGCGAATTTGGTAAGTAGTGCAATATAAACCTTTATTTTCTGATATCCTCAGAGAAAAGGAGCCTAAAAATGCAATTCGTTGAATTGCAATTCCTTTGCAGGAAGACGTTACGCTTCCAAGTCCCCTCCTCGTCGCGTGGTAACCCTCACCAAGGTCGACGGCAGCTACGGATTCCATCACAAGGGCTGTGAGATCACTCAGGTTTGCAGGCTTTCGTGACTATTGTTTACTTATTTTGATGCTCCCTAAAGGGTGTAACTACCGGTGGGAAGTATGATCAACTATTGGGTCTGCTGGAGTTTCGTGCTCGTTTCTGTTTTTTACCAATGGTCAATGAAAGTAATCCAGGTAGCCGAAGGAGGTCCGGGCGACCTCCAAGGACACCTCGTGGTTGGTGAGAAGATCGAGGCTGTGAATGGAACTAACGTGCGGCATGGCTTCTACAGTCAGGATGTATCCCATCTCATCAAGGCCAAAGAAAAAGATGTGACTCTTACTGTCAGAGGCAAGGATCTGTAAGCATTCAGATTTCACTTTTTGTGTGATTTCAATTTCTTGTATGTATGCATATTTCCCACCACTGAACACTACCTCATCACTACCATAGTCATTTATCATTGTGGACGAAAGTTCATGCAATAAACGATTACCGACAGTAACCTTACACAATTATGGTAGACATGCGAAAATGAATGCGGAAATAGTTAAATACTTAAGTAACCGAATACCATACTTACAGAAACCGAATACAATAAATAAGCGATCAGTGCATACGAAAATACTAGACTATTGTAGAGGGAAAGTGTGAGGGGATGAGGGGATGAAGGGAGGGGACAGCGGGTTGCTACATTCAACGGAGACAGGGGACTCGATAGATAATCGGGAAGAGCAAGAGTGGGAGGGCTGCGGGGGAGAAGAGAGAGGTCCTACAGTAGCCACGACGTGAACACACATCGGTAGGTATGGGGACGAGAGGAAGATTAGGAGGAAGTGACGGGGCCTACTACTCTGTTAAGAGGAGGCCTGGATGTGCACGTAAGAGAGGAGGAGGAGAAGGGGCCTGCGACTCGGTTAAGAGGAGGCCGGGAGGGTCTGAGCGAGCGATCGAGAGAGTAAGATGGAGGTAAGAGAGGACAAGGGAGTGGGAGGAGAGGGGGCCTACGACTCGGTTAAGATGAGGCCACAGATGAGTAACTCGGCTGATGTGGGAGAGATGGGGCACTCACTTACAAGCAGTGATCAGCTACGATCAAAAATCAAAGAAGAGTGAGCGAGGGGTCTGGGACGATCGAGATAGGGGTGTGGAGCGTGAGAGCGAGATTTTGGGAGGGGTTGGCTTGAGAGGGTGGTGAAAGAGGGTGGGAGGGGTAGTAGGTATCGAGGAGTGAGAGGTGGGAGATTGGGAGAGGTGCCTAAACCTCTACTTGCTGATCTTGGTCTCCTTCTCGATGAAGGTGAAGAACTGAAATAAAATGTATTACTGTCGTATCATTTTGCTGTTGCTCCCATAATGACATAGTGCATCATCAGCATCCCCAGAACAGTTGATGAATTGCTCGTGGAGGGTAAAGCGGATTCAAATGCCTAAGTAATGCAACTAACCACAACCGTTCGAGTATCAGTTCGAGTTTAGTATTGACTGCAAGACACCCCTAATCATAATTAAATATATTCAATCTCACCTGCTCTGGCCACTGGTCGAAGGCGGCGCGCAGACTGACCACCTGGCTGGTTCCGTCCTTGTACTTGGCAAGGCAGCCCTGCAAATATAACCATTAGAAAAACAAATCACAAATATCCCTCTAAGGATGTTGATCTGCTGCCGAATGTGCTTATGGCTCTGCAGAGTCCTCGCTATACATTAGAGTCCGAAATACGGGTCGTCGTCTCTTCATTTCACACTCTCTCTCACCGGTCAGAGAGGCGAGAGAGTGTTTGAAATGACACCAACCTTATCTCCAGCCGAGGTGCGGCACAGGCCCGAGATGGAGTGGAGCACCTTGGGCGCGGCGTTGCGAGGAGAGCGCGGAGAGGAGGTCGATGGACCGTCCTCGCGGGCCTTCTGCAATGGGTTTTCATTTATTCCTTGTTTGAACTTAATCGGGCATGTATCAATGCATGCGTATGACTAGTGTTTTCATACCTTGATCACCATGAAAGAAATTATGATTCTTTTGCGCTTTTGACGGGTATCACTTAAGAAATCCCATCTAACTCTTATTTCTCCATGCATTCATCATATTCTCAAAGCCCACTCCACTAACCTTAGTGGGCGAGGCGAGGATGGAGGCTCTCGCGGGTCTCTTGGAACTCGTCGACGAAGGAGTGGCAACCTTTCTCTGAAAGGACTTGTTGATAGCTTTCACATTTCTTCAGATTAAAAACTACTTTCTTGAGCTTTTAGCGATGTGTCAAAAGGTGTTAAATTTTGTCAATAATCGATTCCCTAACCAACCTTCGATCCTCTGGGAGGGGTCGACTCCTCCTCCTCTTCCTCCTCCTCTTCATCATCCTCATCAGGAGTTGTCGCCTTCTTAGCTGCAGCACTTCTTCTGGAGGAAGTGGGTGTGGCCTCAAATAGTAAAGTAATTGAAATAAATGCCCGAAATAATTCATTATCGTCTTCGCACGCATAGCTATTATGCAGTTGAGCACGCGCTAGTGGTGGTGCGACATGGTGCGTGGCAATCTGAAAACGATGCCCTACCTTGGCACTGGCTGGAGTGGAGGAGGTAGCTGCGCCTCTTCTGGCGGATGGAGTGCCGTTGTCCTGAAGTTGAGTGTGTAAAGTAATGTCTTTAACTTATTGAGAATGAAAGTATCTATTTTCGACCTTGTCAGTGCCCCAGTGGAGTTAATTCACGCCCTCTGGTGCATGGTATCCTCTTTAAATTTAGCCGCATACCCAACTGGTGCATTATTCACCTCGAAACTAATGATAATACCCTCTGGAACAGGAGCATGCTCTTTCATGTGCAACTCATGTACCCTCTGGGCCACCTCTCTCATTCTCGGGCACTCTTCAAATGATACCTTATGGCAGCTCTCGTCATAGAGTTACATTAGCCATTGAGCTTACAAAGACGTAGTGAGGGAGGCCAGAGGGTACTATCACCTAGGCGATAGGCGACAAAGAAGGACTGGCACCGCCAGTGAAAATGATGATAATGACAATTTGCAACCCGGGACTCACCTTCTGATTCTTCTCGAACTCGGCCACCTTCTCTCTGCAGCCGGAGATGTCGCTCTGCCAGGTGTTCTCCTCCGGGTCGTCGTAGCCCTCCCACTGAAAGCATCATCAATTCGTTTCCATTTTTTATTTAGGGCCTTGTAGCAATAAACACAGTCCCAGTGATACATCATCATTGTTTGCATCCTGATCGAAGAAAGAAACATACATTCAACAGAATGTCAAACGAATTCAAAGCCGTACGACAACGCTAGGCGAGACCGTTGCAACGGTGTTCAATGGAGAAGAGGCAACGGACGAAAACGCACCTTGATTAGGTACTCCACCTTGCCCTTTCTCGTGGTTCTCTTGTCCAGAATGGCCTCGACGACGTACTCCGGGTCGCTGTCCGACCCGCTGCTCTCGCTGCTCGCCGCTCTCTTGTTGTTGGCTGATCGTCTGGCCATCTTGTTTGGTCTGGAAAGGGAAATGATGTACACATTCAATCAGAAGGCCAGCGGGATGGAACATTGGGTGGGAGAGTAATGGGTAACCAGAGGGAATAGGCCATGGAATAGGCGGTGAATGAATATTCTAGGTGTGTTTGATGGCGCGAGTTTAAAAAGAAAGAAGCGGGATTAGGCGACGCGAATCATATATTTTGGGAAATGGGGATGAAAATGGGGGAAGGGGCAAGCAAGTAAGGGCGATAAACGAACGCGAGAAGTGAATGATCTGCTCATCCGATAATGAACTGTAAACATCGGTGCGAAAGAAAGACGCGTGTTTGAAAAAGACGCGCACGCAACGCATGAATGCGACGCGTCTGGGGTACGGTGGCGCCACACGCGTACACTTATCGATAACTGTTCGTATTATAGAGACCGATTAAAAAACGATTTTGCTCACGTGCTCACACAACATAGATTATATTGTGACAATGGAGACCGGAAATTGAATTTATATATATTTATCGCAACAATTGAATTTTCCGTTACGCCAGTTTCCCTTTTGGTTTCTCACGCATTGTATCCTTAGCATGCGCTTGAAACAGGTTACAGGTCACACGGTCACTCATTTTCATTTAATTATTGTTGTTAATAGCCTACTTTATCATATGAGCAATTCATCACCATTCTCCCTATTTTTTCGCATTTATATACCTCCCTTTTTCCTATTCAATAATAATTCTCGTTCATTTTCTCGTAATTATTGTTGTTTTTTTTTACCATTTCAGGCCACTCAAATCCACTGCTCAACAGCTAATAGCTCCCTTTTGTGACGTTGCAATGAACGACAATGGTGACGACAATTTGGAGGTGATTTATTGCTCTTTTCTGGTTATTTTCCTTATATTTTAGTGGGGAAGCAGAGTTTTAAGTGCAGCCACCTTGCTTATTTTCAGAGTTTCATGCTTTTTAGATCGCCCGCCTTCGATTATTCAACCAGCGAGTAGTAAATACTCAACGAAGAAGAGACTTCATAACTCGAGTACGTAACCAACTTAGTTACAATACTTTAATCCCCATCTTCCAGATAATCTATGGAATTATCGCCATGATGTTCGTGCTCTTCTATCTTCGATGGTTTTACCCATTTGAACACAGATCAACCGGCCCAGGCGTCTTTGCCTCGAAAGAGTATTTTATCTAGCCACTTAGCGTTTAACGCCGTATCAAAAGATATTAGGTCGAGAATTATCATAATTGTATCATCGACTGTTGTAAGTCATTCTTCTATCTCACTTTTGCTTGCTGGTGCAATACTGTACCTACCTCATGTTATCCTGATATGAAATTCCGATAAATTGGTGATCACTGTCCTGCATGCTGTGTAATTTCTATGGTGCCCAAATCGGAGAAGGGAAGCTCTCTCTAATTTTTTGCATAGTCATTTGCAAAGGAACATTCTCCCTATCTCATTGATCGCCGCCGTCATGGGTCTTCTTCCTAATGTGGCGCCGGACTTTGAACCCATTTTTTGAGTATTTCGAGGACGGTGAATATCAGTCTAATTCCTTTTTGGTAAGCCATTTAAATTTTTTTAATGTTATCGTTATCGCAGATCACGCCACAAATGAATTGTCACACTAATCGCCCTCTCACCCTCCAGCAATTATTTGATAGTCGAGCCTTCCGCTTCCTACCGCTGGTAACGTATATATTTTCCGCATTTTATCACTTATTTTTGAAAACATCCGTTGTACCGTTACATTATTACGTCAGCTAGGCTCCTTCCTCCTACTACTTCTCATTCTCTTCGTAGTGAGCGTCGTCAGTTTCTGTCGATTTGTACCGCCGCCGAATCTGAATCGGCCTTATCTCGTGGCGCTTAATCGAACCGTCGACGGTTACGGGTTCAAGCTCAAAGAGACCTTTGTTAGTGAGCAGACCAATTATTCAATGATATTATACTTACCCTCTATCCATGGAAACAACAATCCATTACAGGGGTGCTAGGTCGGATGAGAACCGACAATTTTTTTAAAAATATCGTTCTTGGTGGTTAGAACATCCTGAGAAAACAACATCTCATTTTTATTCTCATCCAACCTAGTTCAATTTCAGATTGTACCTGGCAGCTCCTCCGACGGGATTCTCAAGAAAGGCGATGAGATCATCACCATCAACGGCATCAGCACTGCCGGCTTGCATCTAGAGCGAATCAATCAGGTGCTTCGAAATAGACTTCGAAATACGGATAATCGTCTCCCCATTCTTCACACTCTCTCACCGGTCAGAGTGACGAGAGAGCACGTGAATTGAAGAGACGATTGCCCGTATTTCTACGCGAGAAGCCTCATGCCTTTTATACATCCAGGGAATATTATTCTCGACCTATTATCACCTCGATGATCATTTATCGAATTAACTGAGTGACTTTTCTACTAGCATTTTTCAGCTGCTGATGACGAGAGACGACGACGCTAAATTAGAAATCATTGAGAAATACGATTGGCCCGAGGAATCGAGGAAGGAGCACTTTTACTATTGCCTGAAAGACACATTCACACCTTGTCTTATCGCTGTCGGAATTGTTTCACTTGTCTTATGCTGTGTTAGGTGTTGTTTGAGAGGCTTGCGAGAACGTTTTCGCTCCTAAGTTGTGATATGAACAAAATTTTTTCGAAAGACTGTATGAATTTGTTCACGCATCGTTATTTGTTACTTGCTCAATACTCTTTTGTGCGCATCCACCTTGGACAAAAGGGGGGTTTCCAAGTTGGATCCAAGGTCACGGCCTCGAGAATCCAAGTTTGATCCAAGCAGAATTCCAAGTTGGATCCAAGCAAAATTCCAAGTTGCCCCCAGGCCTGGAGGCAACTTGGAAATTTGCTTGGATCCAACTTGGATTCGCACACCAGTGTATGCGGGTTATCGGTGATCCGCTCTCCTTCGGTACAATCGGTCCGTTCGTCAGTAGAGTTCTCTTCTTGGAATTTAATTTATTTGGATTAGAATTCAAGTGGAATACCAATAGTCTCTTCATTCCTCACACTCTCTCGTAATCAGAGAAGTCAAAACGTTTTGTTCTCTTTATTGGAATTCCGGAATCAATTCCAACAAGAGAACTCTATTCGTCAGTTATGTTCTCCCTCCCTAGGATAGTGTAAAGGAAGGAAAGAGTCCGAAAGTGGAAGATGAAGTGAGACAGCTGACACCCGATAGTCCATTACCTTTCAATCTCTATTTCTATGATTGGAAGGAAAGGGTTGCCTCTATCCTCTCTCGAGCGGGCCTCTGACGTAGGCCACTACTCCTCTGCCCTCATGCAACATCGACTTACTCTAGGCTCGAATGGCAAGTGAGGGAGCATAAGGAGAGGAAGTCTCCCTCGTCTCTCTGTTTCAGTCCCTTAACCAGCTGCCATTCCTATTGATCTCTTGGCATACCTAGATTGGAGAGACGACGGAGCCATTTCCCCTCCCTCCCTTCCCAGGAAAGAGAGTAATGAGAGATTGAATATTCTTATCGACCTTTTTTCTTTGGATTAGCCTGTTAAATTTATAATACTCTCTGCATACTACTCCACTTTTCACTGTAAACTATTTTAACTCTCGCTAAGCACCTTTCTCTTCTCCTTTCCTTTTTCCTTAATTTTTGCTACAGTATTGGCGTACTTTTCAGTGGCGACAATGAAATTGCTTGCATATTTATCTACTCGTAAGAAGACCGAAAAGGTGAGAAATAACTTCTATTGGATCACTTATTTGCCATCTTATCGATAATTTCCAGATACCCAATCAGAACGATCTTGAAGCTGGAACAAACGTCGAGAAAGATGAACTTGTGGTGAAGCCCAAGGAGAAAAAGGTTAGTCATTTACAGATGCGTTACAGATATTTACGCCGATCTTTTCAGTCGAGCGAACCCTGGTCAGATAAAACGATATTTGTGAGTCTATTTAGTTAATGTTTTACTAATACTAATATTTCGAGACTCTACCTTTTCAGATAATCAAAGCGGGCTTAGGATTCGTTGTATGCTTCGTTTCTCTAACTGCCATGCTCCGCTGGCTCCTTCCTCCTTTCACCGATAACACCAATCTGAATCGCACCGTGTATCTGAACAAGAGCGAGGCTGGTTACGGATTGGAGCTGAATGGATGGGGTAATCGATGGAACGTCATAAGCGAGGTTGGTCTAGCTGAATAACGATAAGGTTCTGTTGGGTCGGGTCCGATTAAGCTCATTATCATTATCATTATCATTCCCATTCCAGATCACCCCGGGTAGCGCGGCCAATATCGATGGTCAAATCAAGAAGGGCGAAGAGTTACTCAGCATCAACGGCGTTAGCATCTATCGGGAAAATTTCCGGAACGAGACTATCACCGCCCTCTTAAACACACGACCTGACGGAGTGGAACTGGTTGTTGCACCGTATTATGAGGCAAGCGTTTTTCATTTTTTATTGCGACACTCAATGGCGTTAGCATCTATCGGGAAAATTTCCGGAACGAGACTATCACCGCCCTCTTAAACACACGACCTGACGGAGTGGAACTGGTTGTTGCACCGTATTATGAGGCAAGCGTTTTTCATTTTTTATTGCGACACTCAATCGAGAGTCGCAAAAAAGTTACTCGCCTTGCAGAAGGCTCGTAGGACTTTGTGTGCCTTGAGTACGGTATGGCCTCCATTTTTACCTTGATTGTGCTCCAAACACGATATGTTCCTAGGGAAACTATGCCATTTTTGTTACGAATAGAAGATGCGAACAACACAAATCGGGCTAGAATAACAATAAATACTATTTCAGGATCCATTCTGGCTCTCCATCGCTGTGGTATTCGCATTTTTAATGTGCTATTTCGCCGGTGGTCTCGCTTTGTGCATAGCCATCGATAGGGTGTGGAAATGGTGGAAAGCACGAGGAACTGTGAATCGAGAGGTGAAGCTCACGAG